>VTFQ01000017.1:33714826-33829826 GCA_036281575.1 Ancherythroculter nigrocauda
ATGACTGCAGTAAGCAGATCTTCCCGCTGTCCGTCTTCTCCTCCTTGTCTTCTGTCTTTCTCTCCTCTTTCGCAGGCTCATCTTTCGCTCCTCTCTCTGTGCGGGGCTCAGGCTCCTCATGTTTTACATTCTCTGTCTCTTTGGTATTGCGTGTGAGGCCCCTGTCGGCCCCCGGGGGCCCTTGATTGAAACTGTTCGTCTGGTGTTTGGGATGCTGATGCCAGCGGCGGTTCTGGCTGTAGCCGTGATGCGGCCCGCCCTGCCGCCCGCCCTGGTTCTGCTGCCCCTGGTAACCCCGCCCTCCGTGCTTAGTGCCGGCACCTGATTGGTCTGCGTTGGGCTGTTGCATCTGATTGAGCTGCTGTTGCTGCTGCAATCCCTGCTGCTGCTGCTGAGGATTCTGGGATTTCCCGCCAGCCCCTCCTCCTCCAGGCAGGCGCTGGGGTCTCCTAGAACAACAACAAAAACAGCCTGTTATCGACAAGATCAATGAGTGCTTCCTGCCCATGCAAACACCGTCTGTTGTGTGTGGTTTCCAGGGTGTTGCTAGGCAGTTGCTGTGGTGTTCTGGAGCACTTTTAGCATGTTGCTATCTACTTGAGAGATTTGGGTAGTTTCTAGGGTGTTGTTAGGTGGTTGCCAGCGTGTATTCATTAAATAACTGGTATGGTGTTCAAAGCAGTAGTCATACATTGTTATGCAGTTGCTAAGGTCTTCTGGGTAGTTGCCAAGATGCTGCCAAGCAGAAGCTAGGATGTTCTGGGTGGTTAAATAAATAAATACACAACAACAAACAAACAAATAAATAAATGCATAAAAACAAACAAACAAAAATACACATATATAAATAAATAAAAATAAATAAAATTCTGATGGACAATGCAGGACAACAAAGATTTAATTTTCAAGAACATTCTGGGAGTTTAAGACAAAATAAATGAGCAGAGAAATTCAATACATACACAAATAATACAACAAATACACAAATAAATAAATAAGTGTAAAAATAAGTAAATAAAATACTAAGTTTTAATAATCGTTCTACTTTTTTGAGAATATAGACATCCACACCATACTATACAAATGATTACGAGAGAGAGCAAAAATTTGGAATCATTTTCAGAACGATTTCCAGCTGATGAACAAATTAAAACATGAGAGTCAACAGAATGTTATCATGCATTGGTGTGGATGTATAGCTATCTTTACAGTGTTCTTTTCAGTTATCGTTCTTGGTGCGAACGGGCCTTTACCCAAAATATGAGCATTAGTAATAGTGATGATCGACTTAAAGGTGCTAAAGAGGATCTTTTCGTCGACTGAGAAACCAAAGACTGTTAGTGAGTTTTTGAAATGAGCGCATGCGTAAGAACAGCCCCCCTCCTTCACAGCTCATTTCGAGGGAACGCCTCCCAAAACTCGTGCATGAGTATTGGAACACGAGTGTTTACCACCGGCATTCGCTGTGTCGTGTTAGTGGATTCATTATGTCGGACTCACCGCAGGTAACTCATAATCTGCAGTTGTTACTCCTGTCTCCTGACAAAACACTGCATGCGGCGCCTGTGGAGTGTGGAAAGTTACTGGAGCGCACAGCCGCGCATCTCTCACAAGGAACGTCATGGCAGTGATTGACAAGCCAGAGGGCCAATCCGCGCACATCTCGCACAAGGAACATCATGGCAGTGATTGACAAGCCAGAGGGCCAATCGTTTACGCGATGATTGCGTAAACGATTGGCTGATGTTTTTAAGGCCCTACCTCGTGCACAGATGATGTATATTAATATTATTACTTTCAGTGCACCTAATAAATAGTCTTTTATCAGTTAGTAAAGACAGTTTCAAGTAATATTGCAAAAATGTATAAAACAAAACATCCTCTTTAGCACCTTTAAATACCACTGCTAATAACTGCAGCCACACACAGTGTGTGTGTTAATGTGTGTATAATGATTTACGGCAGATGTGAGTCAATATGCAAACACCCAGATCTCCATGTTTGCACCAGGCTGACGGGATGATCTATCTTCACCAGCAGAACTCCAGTCATCCAGACCAACACTGGATTGCGGCTTTACAATCGCACAAGCCTGTGTGTACATTACATGTGTTTGCATACATATAGACACGCTGACATGTGCTGTCTGTGTCAGCGTGCATTAACAGCACTGAATGTGTTAGTACATGTTATGTGTCATTAATTATTACGTCTGTGTGGACAAATGTTGCCAACACTGACTGCAATAATCTGACTTATATTTGGATTCATTTACGCGAGTTACAAATTGCAGAAACAAAATGCAATACACTTTGTCCAAGTTAAAGGATTAGTCCACTTTTAAATAAACTTTTCCTGATAATTTACCCACCCCCATGTCATCCAAGATGTTCATGTCTTTCTTTCTTCATTCGAAAAGAAATTAAAGTTTTTGATGAAAACATTCCAGGATTTTTTTCCATATAGTGGACTTCAATGGGCACCAAACAGTTGAAGGTCAAAATTAGTTTCACTGCAGCTTCAAATTGTTCAACACGATCCCAGACGAGAAATAAGGGTCTTATCTAGTGAAACCATCGCTCATTTTCTGACAAAAATTTAAAATTATATACGTTTTATCCATAAATGCTCATCTTGAACTAGCTCTCTTCTTCTTCTCTATTAGAAATCCGGCAGTGTAGATACTGCTAAGTATATTACTGCCCTCCACAGGTCAAAGTTTGAACTAATTGTTATATACTATTCAACTAGCATATTGCATATAAAAATGAGTTCAAACTTTGGCCTGTGGAGGGCAGTAATACACTTAGTAGTGTCTACATTGCCGGATTTCTAATAGAGAAGAAGAAGAGAGCTAGTTCAAGATGAGCATTTATGGATAAAACGTATATAATTTTAAATTTTTTTCAGAAAATGAGCAATGGTTTCACTAGATAAGACCCTTATTTCTCATCTGGGATCGTGTTGAACAATTTGAAGCTGCAGTGAAACTAATTTTGACCTTCAACTGTTTGGTGCTCATTGAAGTCTACTATATGGAAAAAAATCCTGGAATGTTTTCATCAAAAACTTTAATTTCTTTTCGACTGATGAAAGGAGGACAAGGACATCTTGGATGACATGGGGGTGGGTAAATTATCAGGAAAAGTTTATTTAAAAGTGGACTAATCCTTTAAGTGCAAATTGAGTTTCAATTGCATGTTTCAGTCATCACTGAAAGTAAAATGCTAAATAAAACATCAAAATAATGCAAACCAATCTGAACAAATTCAGTGTTTAATATACAGGATTTTGGGACCATTGAGATTTCACTATGACTAAACAAAAACATATTATGCAACATAATATGTTAATATAGATTTCAGTTAATATATTTAGATCTAAATTTAAAATGTATGTATATGAATTGCATAGCTTGTCAAATTTCCCCTATTTGAGTGTGAGCAAAAACACGCTGTTTTTGTGTGTGTCCCTTTAAATGCAAATGAGCTGCCGATCCCGGCCCCCTTTTCCAGAAGAGGGCGGAGCTTTAACAGCTCAACAACAACAAAGCTGGAGAATCTCACGCAGACAAAATGAGGATTGTCAGTAACGGTGTTCAGCCTTACATTGTTCAAACCGGAGTCGACACTGATGGAGAGACTCAGGAAGAAGTTACTCAAAATCAAAGTTACAGGGTTGTCCTTTTTCACATTTTCTGTGTTGGTAGATGCACTAGGGACATGATTATAGCACTTGAACACAGTAAAAGTCCGATTTTCATGATATGTCCCCTTTAATGATGACAAATATGAGTACTGTGTATTTAAAACACATTCAGTTTATTAGAACTATTGCAGAAATCTCACCGATTTCTCACTGAAAACCACACATTAAGTTTATTAGTTTGTTAAAACTGAAACCGAAATGGATGGAAATTTTCTATGCAATTCAAATACATAAATCTTGAGTCTATATTTATAGCAATAAAGAAATTAGAGGCAATTTGTTCCATGCCAGCACTGTTGTGCACCACTTTCTAGGGTCAGTAATGTAGGATGAAGGAACAAGGTCAATTTTACTGCTTCTAAGAAGACTAAAGAGGCGCACAGAGGCCTGAAGCATACACACAATGACCATCTCAAATCGACAACATCAGCTGACACTTCAAAGGCTAACGTCTTCACTCGTGACCATTAACAAACGTAACCTCTGCTCGCCTGTGAAACATGGTATTCTGCACCCTTTAAAACACTCACGCACACATGATGCCACACACACGGGAATCTCCTCGCTGAGAGGACATGCTTTACGTTTGATTGACAGCTTTAGAGTGAGATGTCCAGGTTAAGGTCATGTTTGACCGTGGAGTTCTGGTTTTACGAGGGGTTAATTTTAGGGGAGACACACACTGAGTGTGCTGAATGACAGCTTGAAAATAAGATGTCGAGGTGCTGACCGTGACATTCCTTAGGCTTTACGTAGGTTAACCCCTGATGTCGCTCCACAGGAACATGTGTCGCACAGATACTTTTGTAATGATGCTTTATAATACACAGTATATATTCTGCAATAAAAAGTCATGCAGCATTAACAACATGTAGTTTTAGCATTTTAACTAATTTCCTTTAAAAGCATTGCAAAAGTACATTTTAACCTTGCAAAAGTGCAAATCTCAACAGAACATGAAAAAAATCTTGATGAAAAGAATCTTTGAAGAAAAGTTTAATTTGGAGTTGATTATAATGAAGTCCTTGAACGTGTTTCAGAGAGAGTCAAAGCACTTCTATTCAATTAAAATCAAACATCTGCTCAACAGAATCACATGCGAGAGACTTCAGATATATAGAGTAAAGTAATATCCCAATTAGATGTAGAAATTAACCTTTGACTTTGAAAATTATTAAACAAAGGTTAGAAAACCAACCCCAATGTTAGCTGTTAACCTAATAAACCCAACAGAACATCCTAACTAGACATGACACAAGGAAACGACACATCATTTCTCCCATTGTTTTGTTTTAACCAGCAATGACCATTACAAGCACAACATGATAATACAGGGTAGCTCCGCCCACAATGAAATCTCATTGGTCCAAATTCCTGCTCTATAGCTGTATTGGCATTCATGGCAATTCATGGCATTCATGGCAATTTATGCATTTGGAAGACACTTTTATCCAAACTCCCTGAAACGCCTCCATTGTATTCTTGAGTTTTTCTTCCGGGAACGAACACGTCACAATATTCCTCATTTAAATATTTCATACGCAGAATAAAGGGGCGGGGCCTGGTTGAGTGTGTTGAAACTCACCATTATGGTAAGGGGTGGGACATTTCCCAAACACACTCAAAGTGCTTGACCAATCACAACACACTGATCCAGCCGACCAATCAGAGCACAGTGTGCTTTGCAGAAGGAGGGGCTTCATAGAGACGGGAACTAAACAGAGCGTTACTGACAGACTGGGAAGAGAGGAGCTGCAACAATGACAAATATGAGAAAAATTATGTGCTTTTTAAAGATTCAAGCATGAAACTTATTCTAGTAGAGCCCAAAACAAAATCAAGACTAAGGGTGTGTTCACACTTGTCATGTTTGGTTCATGTTCTGGTGCAGTTCGAATGATATATGAACGCAACACGGACCAAAGACATGTAACCGAACCAAAAACAGGAAGATGAAACCCTAAAAAGGACAGAATCCTCACGCATATCAGTTTTTCTAGTCATAGTCGCGAGTTTGCCCATCACAGGCATCAGACGCACGTCTCCACGCAGCAGATCGTTTGTGTGTGTGACGGAGGGATTCCCGCTGCTGTTTTGACTCCTTTACACATTTTATAAGCTCTTCACGAGTTCCCAGCTGGCCAAAATACACCATAAAATTCAGGTTGTGAACGTGTCCCTGTGCCTTTAAGTTCAGTATCTTTTGGTTCGGTGATAAAATTGCCAATTTTAAAGGGTTAGTTCACCCAAAAATGAAAATTCTGTCATTTATTACTAACCCTCATGCCGTTCCACACCCGTAAGACCTTCATTCATCTTCAGAACACAAATTAAGACATTTTAGTTGAAATCCGATGGCTCCATGAGGCCTCTATAGGGAGCAATGACATTTCCTCTCTCAAGATCCATAAAGTTACTAAAAACATATTTAAATCAGTGGTTCAATATTAATATTATAAAGCGACGAGAATATTTTTGGAGCGCCAAAAAAACGAAATAACGACTTATATAGTGATGGCCGATTTCAAAACAATGCTTCAGGAAGCATCGGAGCACAAATGAATCAGTGTGTCGAATCTGCTGTTCGGAGCGCCAAAGTCACGTGATTTCAGCCGTTTGGCGGTTTGACACGCAATCTTGAGTCATTATTCGATACGCTGATTCATTTATGCTCCGAAGCTTCCTGAAGCAGTGTTTTGAAATCGGCCATCACCAAAATAGCCGTTATTTAGTTTTTTTGGCGCTCCAAAAATATTCTCGTCGCTTTATAATATTAATATTGAACCACTGTACTCACATGAACTGATTTAAATATGTTTTTAGTACCTTTATGGATCTTGAGAGAGGAAGTGTCATTGCTCCCTATGAAGGCCTCACTGAGCCATCAGATTTCAGCTAAAATATCTTAATTTGTGTTCTGAAGATGAATGAAGGTCTTATGGGTGTGGAACGACATGAGGGTGAGTAATAAATTACATTATTTTCATTTTTGGGTGAACTAACCCTTTAATGCTAATCGGACCAGGACTAATTATTTATTTATTTTTTTGGTCCAGACTAAACAAACCAAAAGAACCGAACTACAAGTGTGAACACACCCTAAAAGTGTCTGATTTTTATTTATTTATTTATTTATTTTATTTTTTAATCCATGGCAGATTTTCATTTTGTATGTGTGTATGTGAAAGACAGAGACACACACCAAGAGACACTTCAGTGTTTTAAGCAGAGCAAGAGCTGGATTCACTGGTGTCCACACCCAACCCTTCCCTCATTCACACACACACACACACACACACACACACACACACACACACACACACACACACACACACACACACACACACACACACACACCAAAATACAAAAAAAAGTTATGAGAAAACCTCTTACATAACAGTAACAATGTGTTTGTTTTACACAAGATAAACCCTGACTGACAGGTCTATTAACGAAGGGGAATCTTCACACTTCATGTCTGCATCTCTTGTTCAAGTTAAAGATTTCACTCACAGCAGACACCATATTTAAAATGATACAAACAAAAATTGAAATACAATGCAAATCTGCTGATCAAAATTCGAAAACACATCCTTCCAAAATGTTTAAATAACTAGATAGAAAGTTTTGAAAATGACAACATACTGAACAAACTGCATCTCTGTATTTTCTTAAGATAAATATGCTTTTTACTATGATTAAGTCTACAGTAACCCACACTTCTCCATCACAGAATACAATTCGTGCACGAACTGATTCTTTTCAATCATCCTGTTAAATCGGTTCACAAATCACATCAACAATTCATTCGAGAATTGGACTGATCGTATTGCAGCTGTTCTTGCGTCAACAAATCACTGATTCAATGATCCGTTCAGAGCGACTCTCCAGTGAACTGAATTTACAAGTCTGACTGAAAATTAGCCAAGAACTGGGGATCCTCTGAGTGAATGCACGACTGATGGCGAAAAGTAAGTTAGCCTACTGATGTTGAATTTTAGGATGAATTATTGTAACTGAAAATCATATTTAGGTCACAACTGTCAGTAGTTTGTGAACTAAATCTGCTGTAAAGGGCGATCTGTTTAAGCCCACTGAAATGCTTTAATGTGACACGTCCACATCAATGTGTCTAGATCGCGATCTCGATTCAATCAGATCAAATCGCATTTTAAAACTTGCCGCTTCAAATAACGGTTTTATCGATTACATTACACTAGGAGGTGCCAAAGTGACATAAAAAGTATTTGACATTGAATGATTTATGGAGTCAAATTAATGCCTTAAAGTTTTGCAAAACACAAAAAAGCAAATTGAGCAAATAAAAAAATGTTTTGCAAACAAAAATAAAGAATTGCAAAGGAAAAATAAAGTATTGAGCGGAAAAAAAAAGTTTTGCAAACAAAAATAATAAATTGCAAAATAAAATAAAGTAGTGCAAAAAAAAAATATAATCAATTACAAAAATCAATGACAGCTGTAATCCTATTTTATCTTGCGGCGTGCCCCCGTTTCTTGACTCCACCCCCACGTCAAACCAGTGCCATAAAGAGATCCGCACAGAAAAGTGCAGCGCAAAGGAAAACCGGTATCGTGAGTGCACGCTTGACTGAAATGATTTAGTAGGTTTGAGCATGAAAAATATGTGGCAAAGATAAAATAGGATTACAGCTGTCACTGATTTTTGCAATTGATTATATTTTTATTTTTGCACTACCTTATTTTATTTTGCAATTTATTATTTTTGTTTGCAAAACTTTTTTTTTTTTCGCTCAATACTTTATTTTTCCTTTGCAATTCTTTATTTTTGTTTGCAAAACATTTTTTTTATTGCTCAATTCTTTTTTGTGTTTTGCAAAACTTTATTTTTGTGCAAAACTTTAAGGCATTAATTTGACTCCATAATGATTCATTCAAAAGATTTGTTCAAAAACACTGACTCATCCAGTAATGAAACAAGTGAAGTAGTTATGAGTGAGTCATTAAATCATTCATTCAAAACCATTTTTAAAAATTAATTAATTAAATATTTTTATACTGCAGCAATTAATATTTTGTCCTCTAGTTATACGCAATTCTGTTTAGTTGTCTATTCAGAATCAGGGAATCATGATTTCTATTTGAAAGAAACAAATAAAAATCTTGATTTTCATTTTATCCAGAATCGTGCAACTCTAACACAAATTAAAATAACACGTATGCATGTTCATCTTCCCCGCTGCTGCAGTAATTTTTTTAAATGTATTCAGCCCTATATGTTTCGTCTGATTTTATATTGTTTGTCAACAGACATTAAATATTATGTATCCGCATCCACTAATCTTCCATCTAAACTGACTAGTGCTGGCTATTTGACAATTCATAATCATTCATAATTAATTTGAGCAATAGGTTTATATAAAATATATAATATAAAATTAAATTATATAAGTGGCCTATATAAAATTACAAAATAAACATTCATCAATCAGTACTTTTTTACTTAAGTACATACAAAATCAAGTACTTTTGTACTTTCACTCAAGTAAAATTGAAAAGGAGCACTAAATACTTTCACTTGAGAAATATTTTATGTTACATATCTTTACTTTTACTCAAGTTCTTGATTTGTGTACTTCATCCACCACTGATTGCCAAGGCCGATATAATGGCTGATATTTGGCATGAAGTGTAGGAAGTGGGAATTTTGTGTTGACATCTATTATACTATTATAATTTGACTTTATGCTTTATATCAGCATTGGCCATATCGGTCCACCACCAATGTCTTTCACTCCACCAGAACCATTCCCATAATGACCTTCATTAAAGGGTTAGTTCACCCAAAAATGAAAATGATCCCATGATTTACTGATCCTCAAGCCATCCTAGGTGTATATGACTATCTTCCTTCAGTCAGACACAATAATGTTTATAAAGTCATAATTATGGATATTTTTCTTACAAAAACCCATCGCTTTGGTTCAGAAGGCCTTTATTAACCCCCTGGATTACTTTTATGATGGACTGATGTGCTTTTTTGGGCTTCAAAATCTTGGTTACTATTAACTCCCATTATAAAGCTTGGAAGAGCCAGGATATTTTTAATATAACTCCGATTGTGTTTGTCTGAAAGTCATATACACCTAGGATGGCTTGAGGGTGAGTAAATCATGGGATAATTTCATTTTTGGGTGGACTAACCCTTTAACATTCCCTCATACCCGCCACCTTAATGCCTGTGATTTGGATTTCCGTTCCGTACGGAGATACTTTGTGGATTAATGATGACTCAACTGAGGTGAGAGGATGAGAACATACTGTACAGTGATCAGGATTTGTTGTGCAAGCAGAATAAAGCAAACAGGATCTCAAGGACACAATTCCAGGCTAGTCAGAAGATGGTTAGTTTGAATCCCAAGAGCAGGTTGGAGCCCACAAGCAGCTCATGAGTCTGGTTTTCAGGAGCGAAGTTTGTAAGTGGAAGGACAAGAGTGAGCAGACAGGATTCAGGAGAGCTGGACCCGTTTGAGACACTGACCTGGACACTTGCCGCTTCCCCTCAGCTGGCAGTAGCACCGTCAGCTCGTCCCGGGGCGGATCGAATCGGCTACGGGTATGACAGGGAGATGATGTGTGAACAATGAGGATAGGAGGATAGAAACAAGGAGGAACGGAATGCAAGAAGACAGGAGAGAACTAAAAGAAACAGGAGGAGATGGGACAGTAAAATCTAAGACAAAAATGCAAGAATAAATCATTTATGAAATCTACTTCGGAAAAAAAATAAAATAAAATAAATGAAAAATAATGACTATAAAATGTTACATGAGCTACAGGACTGAATGTCATGGCATCTACATAATGCTACAAAAGCCAAGAAACACTGCAGTAAATAAGAAATGGCAGGATGGATTCCATGATGGAAGTTTCTATAAAATAGGAGCAAGGGAACACTTTGACTGCGAGTGGCACGTACACTTCCAACGACATGGATCGTCAAAGAAACCCCCCAAAATACTGTCTCTTTTGATGGTCTATGTGTCCATGTCATCCCTCTCTTTTCCATTGTGAAGGTCCACCATCGCTCCTCATCCAGAGGGTGGACAGAGTCTGAGTTTATTCCGGTCCATCAGGTGTTGTAGATTATCCTGCTGCTGAGCTTCTTTATGTGCTCGAAATGACTGAAACACGCAACAGAACCCACACAGACCTAAAAAGCATAATCCTTTGCCTCAAACTATATTAAAAATGTTACTTAAAATAAAAAAATAAGTACAATAAAAATATAAAATAAATTACATATATACGCACACAACAACTTTTGGAGTAATTAAAGGTGCAGTATGCAATTTCTCTAAATCGTTGTTGAGCACCGTTGATATTTGAAATCAACCCAAACAAACACACCCATCCCTTCATTGCTCTGCCCCCAAATTGCACACACACACACAATGCAAGAGCGTCTCTTAGCAAAAGTGAAGCAAAATAATGCTTCACGAAAAATAAAGTGAACAAGGAAGCACAAAAATGAACATACAGTCACAACAGTATATACAAGCAAGAGTTTGTTGTTAGTCGCCAGCAGCACACACTTGTTGCACACACAAACAATGTTACTCAAGTATGGAGCAGAAACAACACAACCTCAGCATCCGTTTCCAGGCCTTCCTGCTTAGGTTTCTCAAGTGCTGGAAAGCTTTTCTAATATTAACATGGGTCCTAAAGCTCTTGCCTGATCATAACCCATCTTGTTCTCTGAGTGTATCTTTTTTGTAATGTCTCTCAGCCATCTCTCTTTCTACAGTCTTTCTTCAAATCTCCCTCTTGCTCACTCCTCTCTTCTCCCCCCTACTGCTGATTGGCACACTCTCTCCTCTCCCATCATGAGTGGACACGCCCCCTACTGCTGATCGGCACACTCTCCTCCCCCATCATGAGTGGACACACCCCCTACTGCTGATCGGCACACTCTCTCTTACCCCATCATGAGTGGACACGCCCCATACTGCTGATTGGCTCACTCTTCCCCCATCATGAGTGGACATGCCCCCTACTGCTGATTGGCTCAATCTCTCTTCCCCCATCATGAGTGGACACACCCTCTACTGCTGATTGGCTCACTCTCCTCTCCCATCATGAGTGGACACGCCCCCTACTGCTGATTGGCTCACTCTCTCCTCCCCCATCATGAGTGGACACACCCCCTACTGCTGATTGGCACACTCTCTCCTCCCCCATCATGAGTGGACACGCCCCCCTACTGCTGATTAGGTCACTCTCCTCCCCCATCATGAGTGGACACACCCCCTACTGCTGATTGGCTCTCTATCCTCCCCTATCATGAGTGGACACGCCCCTACTGCTGATTGGCTCACTCTCCTCTCCCATCATGAATGGACACGCCCCCTACTGCTGATTGGCTCACTCTCTCCTCCCCCATCATGAGTGGACACACCCCCTACTGCTGATCAGCATACTCTCTCCTCCCCCATCATGAGTGGACACGCCCCCTACTGCTGATTGGCTCACTCTCCTCCCCCATCATGAGTGGACACGCCCCCCTACTGCTGATTAGGTCACTCTCCTCCCCCATCATGAGTGGACACACCCCCTACTGCTGATTGGCTCTCTATCCTCCCCTATCATGAGTGGACACGCCCCTACTGCTGATTGGCTCACTCTTCCCCCCATCATGAGTGGGCACGCCTCCTACTGCTGATTGGCTCAATCTCTCCTCCCCCATCATGAGTGGGCACGCCCCCCTACTGCTGATTGGCTCACTCTCTCCTCCCCCATCATGAGTGGACACGCCCCCTACTGCTGATTGGCTCACTCTCCTCCCCCATCATGAGTGGACACGCCCTCTACTGCTGATTGGCTCACTCTCTCCTCCCCCATCATGAGTGGACACGCCCCCTACTGCTGATTGGCTCTCTATCCTCCCCTATCATGAGTGGACACGCCCCTACTGCTGATTGGCTCACTCTCCTCCCCCATCATGAGTGGACACGCCCCCTACTGCTGATTGGCTCTCTATCCTCCCCTATCATGAGTGGACACGCCCCTACTGCTGATTGGCTCACTCTCCTCTCCCATCATGAGTGGACACGCCCCCTACTGCTGATTGGCTCACTCTCTCCTCCCCCATCATGAGTGGACACACCCCCTACTGCTGATCAGCATACTCTCTCCTCCCCCATCATGAGTGGACACGCCCCCTACTGCTGATTGGCTCACTCTCCTCCCCCATCATGAGTGGACACGCCCCCCTACTGCTGATTAGGTCACTCTCCTCCCCCATCATGAGTGGACACACCCCCTACTGCTGATTGGCTCTCTATCCTCCCCTATCATGAGTGGACACGCCCCTACTGCTGATTGGCTCACTCTTCCCCCCATCATGAGTGGGCACGCCTCCTACTGCTGATTGGCTCAATCTCTCCTCCCCCATCATGAGTGGGCACGCCCCCCTACTGCTGATTGGCTCACTCTCTCCTCCCCCATCAAGAGTGGACACGCCCCCTACTGCTGATTGGCTCACTCTCCTCCCCCATCATGAGTGGACACGCCCTCTACTGCTGATTGGCTCACTCTCCTCTCCCATCATGAGTGGACACGCCCCCTACTGCTGATTGGCTCACTCTCTCCTCCCCCATCATGAGTGGACACGCCCCCTACTGCTGATTGGCTCACTCTCTCCTCCCCCATCATGAGTGGACACGCCCCCTACTGCTGATTAGCTCACTCTCTCTTCCACCATCATGAGTGGACACGCCCCCTACTGCTGATCAGCACACTCTCTCCTCCCCCATCATGAGTGGACACGCCCCCTACTGCTGAATGGCTCACTCTCCTCCTGCTGATTGGCTACAAGTGTGTTGTGGTGCTCAGTCCAATCCACTTTCAAGAGCATTTATCAAAAATTGCTTAAATTTTTAATGGTTTTGAAAGCAGCATTTTATGCTTACCAAGGCTCATTTATTTGATTAAAAATAGAAAAATTGTAAAATATTATTACCATTTAAAATAACTGTTTTCTATTTGAATATATGGTAAAAATGTAATTTATTCCTGTGATCAAAGCTGAATTTTCAGCATCATTACTCCAGTCTTCAGAGTCACATGATCCTTCAGAAATCCTTCTAATATGATGATTTGATGATTAAGAAACATTTCTGATTATTATCAGTGTTGAAAACAGTTGTGCTGATTCATATTTTTGTGGAAACCGTAATACATTATTTTCAGGATTCTTTAATGAATTGAACATTTGAATTTATGACACAAGGCTATATTTTAGAACAGACACCAGATGAATCTGACCCGAGTCCTATGAGCATGTGTGAGTTTACATGGATAAACACGCACACACACAGTCTCTTAATAAATCTAAACTGCTTTCCTGTGAGATTGTGTCCACAAAATATGCTGCAGTTCATAAATGTGACTGCAAAGATGTTTCGATTCAGCAAACTAATCTAGAGAGCGAGAGAGAAAGAAAAGGCAAGAACTGATGCCAACAAACAACATGACCGCAGGGTCCTCTCTGGCAGAAGCAAAGCATTGTGGGTGGCCAACACCAGCAATAACAGGCTGAAAAGCCTTCTGTTAGAGGAGTGGGAGCGAAAGAGAGATGTGGGAAGAGAATCGTCTTGCGCAGTGAGGTGAATAGTGACTCGCACACACTGTCTCTATATTTGAACCCAGAAAAGATTTATTCTCTAAAAGATTGTCTTTACTCTGTCTAACTTTTGTAGTCAAAATCCAAGTAAAACATGCAAAAATGTGCAAACACAATGCTAAGGCGCTCTGAGTGGTTTTATAGAGTGCCGCAGGGATGTTTTTTTTTTTTTTTTTTTTACCACTTCCATTTCCATCAGCCCAAAGTCAATGGGTTTTTACTTAAATACCTGAGATAAGGTCTGTGGCTTAAAATATTGTCACGTTTTATTCTACAATATAAAATACATCAATAATACACACTTGTGTGTGTTTTTAAAGGGGTCATGAATTGAGAAATCAAATTTTCATTGAGCTTTTGACATGTCAGAGGTCATCATACTATAAGAATATCCTGTAAGTTTCAGAACTAAAAAACTCCCTTGTTAGTCCAAAAACAACTTTTATTGACACCAGGCCCAGATAACAACTCATTTTGATAGGTGAAAGACTGCCTCAGCAGAAGAATTCAACACCTATTTCATTATTGCATCATTAGCCCCACCCACTGGTGTGTTAGTGAGATGAGGAGGAGAGAAGAGCGACACAGGACTAAAATAACATTACCTTTCAAAGGATCCTAATGCAGGAATATGGTGATTTATTTTCAACAAAGTGAATGTCTCAGTTGAGCTTTATTTATTTGTATTCGCTACATTTCACTGTGGATTCTTTGGTAAATCAGTCGCATTTTGGCGCAGGCTTTGCAAACAGACTTTTTACGATATGGACTCGATAGTAATGCAACAACATGTCAGTAACTGTGTTCATTCTAATGCCTGATCTGATATTAATGATTCATGTACAGTCAGATGTTCTTTGTCTATGTGTCAGTAAATCAAACCAGTGTTCACATTGTTTCTCTTAGTAGGATGAAAATAATCTGTTATTTAAATGGTGATTAAATTACATACAGAAAGCGATCAAAGAATGCTTCCTTTACAATTGCTGGAGCTGTCAATCAAACAGCGCGAGTTTATCAGAGTTCTGCACCAAAACTCCCGTTTTATTCAACAAATCTCTTAGTTACATCGCGTTTGCACTGTTAGTTATGATGAAAGCATTCGTTAGTGTGCAGAAATCGAGTTTCAATGACGAGATCACTGCTTTCAATGTTCATCACTGCAACCTTTCATGCCACAATCTAAATATAATGCCATAGAGCTAAATGTAATGCTATAACTTTTTACGATTAGTTTACCTTGAGAGCTGTAATAGTAAAAACATGCTAAAAGTTTTTGAGAGAGTATGCCAAAGATGTCAGCCAATCACAGCAGTGGGCGTTTACACTGAAGTCTCACAGCAGACACGCCCCTTCAAACAGAGCGTTCAAATCACAGGGCTAAAATCAGGGTAGGAAAAATGCCTTTTATTTCTAAATTATGACAACTTTTGATGTAAAATGTAATCATGCTAACAATATAAGTGTCTAAATGGGACTACAGAGGTTGTAAACATCATCACACCGAACAGGTAAACTCATCTACTCACTAGTCCACTTTCACAACCATGTTCTGTCTATAATCGTGCATTTGAAAACTATTATGACTCAAACTTTCAGGGAAAATGTTTTTTAATAAGAGTTGTTGCATGAAGCCGGGAGTCATGTGACTCGTAGCCACTAACGGACAGACAACAGTGCATTTTTGGGGATCTGGGAGCCTTTATTCACATATAAACCATCTATTCTGTTCCACACATCCCATCAAAGCAAAAACCTCAGTACTGTATAAATGCAAAGCAGACACGAGAAGACATCCAGTCGGACTCGGTTCCACACACAAGGACATCGGCCCGAGACAACAAGAGCTTTTCTTTGCATTAACAAAGCCGTGAATAATACAAGGGTTTTGCTTTCTTTCACCCTCCGCTTTCTCCTTTTCTTTCGCACAAGTTTAGACCAAAATATTTTCTTTTTTTGCCGTTTCTTAGCAACTGCAAATTACAACAGAGAACTGTTCTGATGAGGTCCAAGTCAAAACCAAAAATGTTGTTTTATGGATTAACAGTTAAGATTCTGAGAAAAGAACATGCAGATACAGAGCGTTGCGTTTTACTCCAAACACAACACAAACACACCGGCTGACGCTCTCATTACATTCAACTGTGACACGTGTGGAAAGTGTGAGCTGGTGTGTTTTCTGCTTTACGAGTCTAACGTCAGTGCTCAACGTTTGCGCTAAACAACTGGTCCGACAGTAACGTAACGCTCTGAACGCAACGAGAAGGTCATGTCGTCTCTGTGGTGGCCTGTTTTAAGACGTAGTGACTCACCGGCGGTCGTTTCTGCGGCGTCGAAACAGTTTTTTAGTGTGTGCGATCTCAGCTTCATTAGGCAGAGGAGGAAAAACCTGCAGATAGAGAGAGAGAACAAACCAGAACAGACATGAGAAATGCAACAAACAAAAGATATCTTTACAATTTATATACAAGTGAATCTCACAACCAAAATAAATAAAAGATGATATTATATTTTGCTTAGTTTTTTAAAGTTTAATTTTATTTTAGAATGTTATTATAATAGCAATATTATTTTCATGATAATTAAGCAAATTTTCCCAGAAACTCATCTAAACATTTAAATTTTTTTAAATTCTCGTAATTTACTATGGCGATTTTCATAATTGTTATATAATATATTTTTTTTAATAAAAAAATAATTTTATACAATAAGTACAACCAGAATGGAATATTTTTGTATTTCTTAATATTTTTATTTAAATCATATTTATTTTTGTGCATATGTATTTGTGCATAATACTTGTGTATACAAATATATATCTAGAATATCATGTATATCTAGACACACATATGGTATATATATATATATATATATATATATATATATATATATATATATATATATATATATACACACACATTTTATATATATATATATATGTGTGTATATGTATGTGTATGTATATGTATGTGTGAATACGTGTGTGTGTGTGTGTGTGTGTGTGTGTGTGTGTGTGTGTGTGTGTGTGTGTGTGTGTGTGTGTGTGTGTGTGTATATATATATATATATATAGTACAGTCCAAAAGTTTGGAACCACTAAGATTTTTAATGTTTTTAAAAGAAGTTTCGTCTGCTCACCAAGGCTACATTTATTTAATTAAAAATACAGTAAAAACAGTAATATTGTGAAATATTATTACAATTTAAAATAACTGTTTTCTATTTGAATATATTTCACAAAGTAATTTATTCCATGTGATCAAAGCTGAATTTTCAGCATCATTACTCCAGTCTTCAGTGTCACATGATCCTTCAGAAATCATTCTAATATGCTGATCTGCTGCTCAAGAAACATTTAATTTGTGTACAATATTTTTTTTCAGGATTATTTGATGAATAGAAAGTTCAAAAGAACAGTGTTTATCTGAAATCTAATCTTTTACTGCCACTTTTGATTGATTTAATGCATCCTTGCTGAATAAAAGTATTAATTTCTTTAATTTCTTTTCAAAAAAATAAAAATAAAAATTCTTACTGACCCCAAACTTTTGAACGGTAGTGTATAATGCTACAGAAGCTTTGTATTTCAGATAAATGCTGTTCTTTTGAACTTTCTATTCATCAAGGAATCCTGAAAAAAAAAGTACACAACTGTTTTCAACATTGAAAATAATCATAAATGTTTATTGAGGAGCAAATCAGCATATTAGAATGATTTCTGAAGGATCATGTGACACTGAAGACTGGAGTAACGATGCTAAAAATTCAGCTTTGCATCACAGGAATAAATTACTTTGTCAAATATATTTAAATAGTACACAGTTATTTTAAATTGTAATAATATTTCACAATATTACTGTTTTTTACTGTATTTTTAATTAAATAAATGTAGCCTTGGTGAGCAGACGAAACTTCTTTTAAAAACATTAAAAATCTTAGTGGTTCCAAACTTTTGGACTGTACTGTATATATATATATATATATATATATATATATATATATTATACACACACACACACATGTATCCTGGTTCTATTTATACAAAATGACTTTTTACATTAAAGTAATGACATTAAATTGTCAAATATGATCCGTTACTTGACATTGGAGCAATTCAATTCAATCAAATACAGATGTTTAGAATCAAGTCCCACCCTTCATTATTCTTAACATTGTTTCACATGAAAATACGTCATGAAGATCTGAATGAATATCATTTTGTACATGTGACTTCAGAGGTCAGTCTGCTGTATGACTATGAACATTATCTACAAAAACACAAGAGAACCCCAACATTTACAGTACCATTAACTGAAGATAAGATAGAGGGATTTTTTTTTTTCTCTTGGGTACAGCAGAAGGTTAAAATGCCAAAGTTTATCGGCCAGATCTGGGAAACAAGTACTGGTGCATGATGGGTAATAAAACCCTAAACTCTGACAACCTTCCATTTAACAGCATAATGGAACATTCTTGAGCTCTGAGCTGCAGTAGCAGCACACACACACACACACACACACACACACACACACACACACACACACACACACACACACACACACACACACACACATGTTTGTTTTTGTGAATTGTGGGGACTTTCCATAGACTTCAATGCATTTTACACTGAACAAACTGTACATTCTATCCCCCTACCCTGCCCCTACCCCTAAACCTAACCCTCACAGGAAACTGTGCAAACTTTTACTTTTTCACAAAAACTCATTCTATATGATTTATAAACCCATTTACATTGTGGGGACCGCTGGCTGGTCCCCACGATGTAGGTGAACTCAGGTTTATATTACATCATGGGGACATTTGGTCCCCACAATGTAATATAAACAAAAGCACACACACACACACACACACACACACACACACACACACACACACACACACACACACACACACACACACACACACACACACACACACACGGTCTTCAGGGTTTCTGTTTCTAACCCCTCTGAGTTTCTGAAGCCAAAACCACTGTATGCTGATTGGCTGTCTCTGATTGGACACAGATGTGGCGGGAGATTAGTGTAATTGGCTGCTTTTCCTTGTGGGCTCGGTAATAAGGGCTTCTAACGCTTAACCCCGCCCCCACACAGAAACCCAGCCAAAGTCGGACACAGAAAGTCTCCAGCCATCACATTTATTACAAAAAAACAACTGAAACTTAATAAAATAAGCCTCTGGTTGCATTTATAATGATAAAACGCTATGTCAAAGATCTGGCAGGACCTCAACTGACCCATCCTGAAGTGAAAACTGCTGAAAATTCATTGAGAAATAAAAAAACTGTCATCATTGAATCACTCTCATGATGTTTCAAACCAGTATGACTTACTTTCTTCTGCAGAAACACAAACAGTGAATGCTTGAAGAATAATCTTGCCTCTCTTTTACATGTAATGGCCAGGCTACATGACTACAAGAAAGGGTTATTGTAATAAACAACTTGACATGCAAATGCAAAACATTTATAAATTCCCAAACTTTACACAAGCCAAAAATCCTATTTCATCATGATAATTATGCACATTTTGCCAGAAACTCTCCTTAATGCATCTAAGCAATTTAATTTATTATATTATTTTCAAAACTGCAATATAACAATATTTGTAAATATTACACGTTGTGCAGCAAATACAACTATAATGCATTTTTTTAAAACAATACTACGGGTCAAATGTTTTGGAAAAATAAAGAGGAAAATTTGGCTGATATATTAAAGCTGATGAATAATGGATTATTTCCTTCAGCTGAGACACTTCAGATGTGCACTGTTCAATATGATGGTTTTGAATTGCTTGAAATATAATTGAAATCCCTTCAAAAAGAAAGTGCAACATGTGCAGCACAAGTCTGTCATATAAACTACATAATATTATAATGAGAATATTATAATCGTGTGTTTGGGACATGACTTTTAATGGTGAGACTTTTGATTTTATAATCAGGCTCTCAAAAATTATATACAAATTTGGATTTAGATTTATCGGCCAATATATCGGTTATCGGTTTTCAAATATAAAGAATTATCGGTTATCGGTTATAAATTTTCATATCGGTGCATCCCTAATTTTCAGCATCATTACTTCAGTTTTCAGTGTCACATGATCCTTCAGAAATGATTTCAAAAACATCAAAACAATGTATTATTCTCAACTTTTGAAAGGCAGTGCATTTATTTATATTTTTATATTTGCATGACAATAATGGGAAATAACTTGACAGTTCAGCAATGATTACCCATGGCTAAAACCAAGTCCCACCTTACATAACATTTTTCACATGCCGAAAATCTTGAATTCAGAGGAGAATTGGATATGATGAGAGTTTAGATGTATCTCAGATGTCCATATTTAAAAGCGGCCAATATCAGATACCAAAATGTCTCATCTAATAAGCGCTTTGCTGTTTACAAGCAAGCAACAAGATCTGATCTGTGCCAGATGTCTGTGGAAAACAACAGAACAGAATCGTGAATGCAGCCATAGAGACAACGGAAAGACTTGTGAGGTTACGGCTGCCATTTTGGGTTTCGCCCCATCAGAATCCATCAAGTCTGAGTTTCTAAATTCATGAGGGGCTTCCTCCGTGGCTGAGAGAGGTGGGTTCTCAAACCTCCATTTATCTTCAGTGTGTGTGTGTGTGTGTGTGTGTGTGTGTGTGTGTGTGTGTGTGTGTGTGTGGAGCTACTGTTGCAGTCCTGCAGGATGTCACAAGTTGGACGTCTCCGCTCTAATGTTCTCCAGATGATAATCGCAACCACACGAAACACATTCAGACTTCAAAGCGCCTAAATATGTCAATATTTACACAAGCGTGAAACGAAGGAAAGCGAGGCACGAGTTTTCGTTTGCCATGATTAAAGTCCTCAATTATTATTCTTGTGCAACAAAAAACTATAATAATTCTTTAAAGGAAGTCTAAAGAAATCAAGTTTTGCTTGAACTGAGATGTAATTTAAAATACATACAGTACAGCCAAAAACACAAGCATCCGAACAGGTATGTGATGAATAATTATTGCAGAATAAAGGATAGCAGTTGAGCCGCAGGGAGGAGACCTTCGGTTTATTTTAAATAAGAGTTCTTTGTTTTTATTAAATGTGAAACAATACGAATGAGTGTGTGTCCTGTGACAGATCAAAGCCAGTGACACACACACGCGGTTCGGCACGTCCCCGCTGAGTGTGACCTTTGACTCACGGGCGGTAGGATTGTTGGTCAGCATGCAGACGTGACTGCGGAGGGTGGGAAGGCGAGTGATTCGCCCGCGGCAGGAAACGTATACATGCCGCCACATTCCAGAGGTCAAAGGTCACAATGGAATCCACGTTCACAGAGCAGCTAACTCCCACTCTGACCTGATTGGTTTCCACAGAGATACAGTGATGAGGTAATAATGATGTAACCGTGAGAACTCAGCGTCATGGTTACGGTGTCAATCAAATGTCTCCTTCCCATATCATGTAAAAACCCCCATACAGGACATTACATTGACTATAGCATAGTACTTTCTGTTGCATTGCCTAAAATAATAATAAAACATATAATAATAATAATAAATAGAAATATAGTATTGTTTGAATAATAAAATGAATACTGTTTAAATAAGACATAAAGAAAATAGGGTGTTACTGTATGTAAAGTTAAATAAAATGTGAATTTGTGATATTATTTGACCATGTATATATATATATATATATATATATATATATATATATATATATATATATATATATATAATGTCTTCATTTATATTAAATTATATTAATGTAATATTATATATGTATTATATGTATATGCATTTATTATTCATATATATATATATATATATTCATGTATATATGACATCCGATTCCATATTCCATATATATATATAAAAATATACAATATATATGATGCTCCAGAAGGAAACACGATGCATTAAGAGCCGGGGGGGTGAAAACTTTTGAATTTGAAGATCAAGGAATATTGAACTTAATTTGTCTTCTGGGAAACATGCAAGTATCTTCTGTTGCTTCCGAAGGGCAGTACTAAATGGGAAAAAAAAAAAAAAAAAAAAAAAAAAAGATATTTAAACAAAATAAGAAAAATTGTGACATCTTCATCCTGTTCAAAAGTTTTCACCCCCCTGCTCTTAATGCATCGTGTTTCCTTCTGGAGCATCAGTGAATGTTTGAACCTTTTTTAATAGTTGTGTTTGAGTCCTTCAGTTGTCCTCAGTGTGAAAAGATGAATCTCAAAATCCTACAGTCACTGCTGGAAAGGGTTCAAATATGCAAAAGATGCTGGAAAACTGAAGAATTAGCAGGACCTGGAGAATTTTTCTGAAGAACAGAGCTCAGTTTAACTGCTCAGGACAAACAAGAGACTCATGAACAACCATCATGTTATTTTTATATATAAAAACAACAAAGACGTTCCATTTTCACTTGTAGCTTTCGTTTAGGGGTCCGTTTAGTGGTCCAAGGGAGTTCAGATTGGACAGGGTGGGTTGGATGACAATTAACACCGGCCCTAGAATCATCACAATCATCACAGCTAACGAGATCTACCCGCAGAACGACACAGCTCTACATTCACTCTGCCAAGAAAATGACACTAAATCTTCCCTCGCAGAAAGAACATGAACTTTTCCTGCCGCAGATGATATTAGAGGGTTATGGAATTGAAAACGCCATGGATTAAGACATTAACCTGAAGAGAGTGAGGACGTTTCCCGTCAGAGGACGCTGACGAACCGTGACAGAGAGAATATTACATCCTCTGATTTAAACAATCCGAGCGGAACAAATTTCAGAAAGATTAGCCAGAGAGGCTCTACAGGTCTTTAATATTACACTCCAGCAGCTTTTAAACCCTGAAATTGAATGTGGAATTAAAAACGGTGAACATACCGCTGGGAACATCTGCAAATAATTCAAACTGCTGATTTCAAATGATTCCTAGAAAAAGTGCTTTTTCTTGAACCCACTTAGTATTTAAACTAGTCCATAAATTGTCTAGACACCAGCCAAGAACCATGTTTACAGGATCTAGCTGATTTCCTGCGCTGTTGTGAGTTAAATCGCAACACTACAAACTTTGATTTGAAGCAAAAAAGTTTTTGAAAACCTGACAAAAAGACAAAGGTACAAGACTGTAAATGGTTTTCGCGAGGAAAAGAACTACAATCCCATGAAGCATTGCGAACAGCATAATCCAATTAAAATCAATGGCGAAATCTAAAACTACTCATTTACAAATGTTGATTATATCTATAAAAACAATATATTTGAAGTATATTGCAAAATATGCAAATATATACAAACAATTCAGTATTTTGAGAGCATAAAACTCGATTGCATTATTCATAGTGCGTGCATGGGAGTGGGCGGAGCTAAAGAGATATTTTGATGCATGTTGATTTTTTTTACTCTGATTGGTGGAATACTCTGTACAGCATCATGGGCAATGTAGTTTTCCCACAAATTCCACTGCTAAAAAATAATCTGAAATAATGCAGGTTTATAGTTTTATAAGTTTATAAGTTATCATGCACAATACATTTCCTTATAGAGAAATTGGAAGTAATAGTTTTAGTTAACGATAATAATCCTGATTTGGAGAAACTTAATTTCATGCATTTTCTTTTGCAATTCAGACAACAAAAACAAACGGATATAATGCACGGATACACCAAAAATATCTGATATTTGCAGGCTGCCTGAACAAAGCCGGAGCGTCCCGTGTGAGATCTGTTCCTATGAGCCCGTGATTCTAAACTTAGCGTTCACTGGACAGAGACAGTTCTTTGTTAGCATCACTATTGCAGGATGACTGAAGCCGTCACCTCTGGTATTAACGTGACCCTTTTCCTGTTCACGAGTCGGTGTCACGACATTCCGGATGATGATGCGGAATTCCAAGAGGGAAAGTGACACAGGAATTCCTGTGCCGCTAGCGGGGTGGAATGAGGAAGACAATGAACCATCAGTCAAAGTGCCGAACACTTGGCATGCGACCACGACCAGAGAGAGAGACAATGGACGCCTTCCAATCGAAGCATATTAACTGTACACACTCACATACTGACACACACATACAGTACACAAAGAAAAGTTTCCCAAAGAGAAAGAAAAAGAGGGAATGAGAAACTGGGTTCCCACACCTTTTGACCAAATGCATTTCCAAGACTGTTGGACAGTGTTTTTCATTAACATATAGCTGAAATAAAATATAAAAATGTAAATATTAGATGAAAAAGTTTAACTTATTTTAGTTAGCCGCCAAGGCAACATTTCTCGTTTACGTTCAAGTTTAAGTTGAAGTACTAAAATTAAGACTAACACTGAAATAAAAAATTAAGATAATTTAATCAATAGAAAACAATGTCAAAAGCACATCAAATTTAATTTAATAAAAAAACGTAAACTTATCCATGTTCACAGAGCGGCTAACGAGAACTCCTCCCACTCTGACCTGATTGGTCTGCACAGAGATACAATGATGAGGTAATGATGATGTAACTGTTAGAACTTAGCGTCGTGGTTACGGTGTCAATCAAATGTCTCCTCTTCCCCATACTTAATAAAGACTGGGCATTAAAGGTGCCCTAGAATCAAAATTTGAATTTACCTTGGCATAGTTAAATAACAAGAGTTCAGTACATGGAAAAGACATACATTGAGTTTCAAACCCCATTGCTTCCTCCTCCTTATGTAAATCTCATTTGTTTAAAAGACTTCCGGAAAACACGCGGATCTCAACATAACACTGACTGTTACGTAACAGTCGGGATCATTAATATGTATGACCCCAATATTTGCATATATGCCAGCCCATGTTCAAGGCATTAGACAAGGAAAGGCAGTATTAACGTCTGGATCTGTGCACAGACAAGGTAAGCCAGCAAGAACAACAGCGAAAAATGGCAGATGGAGCAATAATAACTGACATGATCCATGATAGCATGATATTTTTAGTGATATTTGTAAATTGTCTTTCTAAATGTTTCGTTAGCATGCTGCTAATGTACTGTTAAATGTGGTTAAAGTTACCATTGTTTCTTACTGTATTCACGGAGACAAGACTGTCGTTATTTTCATTTTTAAACACTTGCAGTCTGTATAATGCATAAACACAACTTCATTCTTTGTAAATCTCTCCAACAGTGTAGCATTAGCCGTTAGCCACAGAGCATAGCCTCAAACTCATACAGAATCAAACGTAAACATCAAAATAAATACTTTACTCACATAATTCGAAGCATGCATACAGCATGCATGACAAACATCTTGTAAAGATCCATTTGAGGGTTATATTAGCTGTGTGAACTTTGTAAATGCACTGTAATATAGTTGAGAGCTCGTGTTTGTTTATATATATATATATATATATATATATATATATATATATATATATATATATATATATATATATATATATATATATATATATATATATATATATATATATACATACATACAATTTAGAAGTTAATTTCCATTACTTTTACAGGCCTGGAAATCACAGTTTAAAATGTTTTAAAATCCTGATTTTGGATACATGGAGAGAGTTCAAGCGGTCAGGGTTATTATTGGACACTAAGACAAAAAAAATAAAAAATCCCAGATTTTTTGCTGCATAATCCAAGAAAATTCTTATTTAAGATGTGAATAATTCCTCAACTCCTGAAATCTTTATCCACCCTTCCCCCAAATAAGTAAAGTGCAGAACACAATCTCTTCCAGTGTCTATAAACGGATGTCAGACACTGACAGTTGTAATGCGTTTACACCAGCGTGTGGTTTCAGACGAGCTTTACGTTCTTTTGGACCAGTCTGCAGTGTCTGTGTTGGTCTGGTTGCCGGGTAACTCAACACTGAGGGGACAGACATCATCGCTCTCCCAGGCACAATTACTGGAGGTAAAATCCCCACCATGATCTCACACAAAAACCTCAGCACTCAAACGCACCTTTCTGAACTGGGAAACAACTAGGAAAGTAGATTACTACATTTTTAGATTAATAATCATAATAATAATAATTAATATAATAATTCTACATAGACATTTTTTAACACATTGATATGCAGTTGCTACCGTGCTGTGAGTGGTTGCCAGGATGTTGCTATGCAGTTGCTATGGTACCCTAGGTGGATATTCTGGGTATGTTATTCTTGTTGTCCACAAGAGAGTAACTATGTGGCTGTTAGGCAGATTTGGTATGTCACCAAGGAGTTGCTATGCCGTTGCCAGGCTGTTCTAGTTGGTCGCCAGGGAGTTGCTATGAGGTTGCTACCCTGTTTAGGTTGGTCACCAGGGAGTTGCTATGCATTTGTGAGAGACTGTTCTGCTTGCTCACCATAGCTATGCACTTGCTAGAATGTTTTTTAACCAGGCAGTTACTAGGCTGTTCTGGTGGTCACCAGGGAGTTACCATGCCGTTGCTAGGGTATCCTGGGTGGTTTCCAGAATGTTACTATATGGTTGCTAGCCTGTTCTGGCGGTCACCAGGGAGTTACCATGCAGTTGCTAGGCTGTTCTAGTTGGTCACCAGGGAGTTGCTATGAGGTTGCTAGGCTGTTGTGATTGGTCACCAGGGAGTTGCTATGCAGTGGCTAGGATCCTCTGGTTTGTCACCAGGGAGTTACTATGTAGTTGCTAGGTTGTTCTGCTTGGTCACCAGGAGTTGCTATGAGGTTGATTTACTGTTTTGCTAGGTAACCAGGGAATTGCTATGCAATTGCTTGGCTGTTCTAGTTGGTCACCAGGGAGTTGCTATGAGGTTGTTTGGCTGTTTGCTTGGTCACTAGGGAGTTACTATGCAGTTGCTTGTCTGTTCTGCTTGGTCAACAGGGAGTTGCTATGCGGTTGCTAGGATGCTCTGGTTTGTCAACAGGGAGTTACTATGCAGTTTCTAGGCTGTTCAGATTGGTCACTAGGGAATTGCTATGCAATTGTCCGGCTGTTCTAGTTGGTCACCAGGAAGTTGCTATGCAGTTACTAGGCTGTTCTGCTTGGTCACCAGGGAGTTGCTATGCAGTTACTAGGCTGTTCTGCTTGGTCACTAGGGAGTTGCTATGAGGTTCCTAAGCTGTTCTGCATGGTCATCAGGGAGTTGCTATGTGGTTACTTGAGTGATCTGGTTGATCACAAATACTAAGCATTTGTTAATCTGTTTATCTTGGTCACAATGGAAATGCTATGCGGTTGCTAGACTGTTCTGGATGTTTACTAGGGAGTTGCTACGCAGTTGCTGGGGAACAGATGCTTAGTAACAGCACACAGGACGATGCACGAAAATTTAATACTCTCACTGTGGAATAATAGTACTAGTGATGCACTGAGAAGACACTGAATATGTCTCTCTCTTTTTATCACTTTAAAATAGCTGCATTTCATCTTTAAAGCACCATGGTTTTGTAACGGGACACGTCATACAGTCGCTTGAATTGGCCAACTAGCATCCACCCACAAATTCCACAACTCCCAACAGACTATTCCGCATCCAAGATTCCCTCATTGACCTCCTGATTCCAGCGTTACGACAGAGAGAGAGAGTGAGAGCGAGCAGGTAAGAGCTGTGTGTGTCGTCTGGTTGACAATCACAGGAAAGGGAGGGGGTGTCTGACCTCCTTATTGTTCTCTGTCAGAGCTGCCGGGGTCTCGCTCTCTCTCTGGTCCTGTCGGGCTGCACGTAGCTCTGGGGAGCGAGCGCTCAGTGTCTGGCCCGCCAGAGGCCTTTTGTTCTGCAGGAACTAGACACGTCTACAATATCTGACCCATCACAGACGGACCGCCACACACACACACACAGATGCATACGAGTCAAAACATATGATGCACAAAAACATGAAATTAGTGCTTTCACTTAGAATAAAGACTGAGATGACACACATACAGAGATTAATAAATGCTCATTGTTAATTTATGTTAACTGAAGCATTAACAGTTGAGACCTTATTGTAAAGTGTTACTGATTTAACTACAGAGTTGAAGTACAGTTAACACACACACACACACATACACAGACACAAATCATTTTACCTTTAGTCCTCAATGCGAGATTTACCGGTAACACTTTACAGTCAGGTCTCATTTAACATCAGCTACATCCATTAGTTAACATGAACTATCAATGAAGAATACTTCTACTGCAATTATTAATCTTAGCTTATGTTAATTTCATGTCAAAAATGCATAAACATTAGCTTATTCAATTAACATGAACAAAAAATAAACAATTGTATTTTCATTAACTAACATTAACAAATATTAATAAATGCTGTAAACTATTTATTGCTCATAGTTAGTTTATGTTAACTAATGCAGTAACTAATGCTAACAATTGAGACTTTATTGTACAGTGCTATTTGATTGAACTAATGTCTGGGTTAAAGTACAGTTAAGTAAACGCGCACACACACACACACACACACACACACACACACACACACACACACACACACACACACACACACCTCCATCTAGACGGAAACAGACAGACTGACTCTGACCTTATTGGAAATGGAGCTAATTTTGTGGGAATAATGGGAAGAGTGAACGTGATAAAACACACACACAGACAGGGTATCACTTCCTTCAGCTCTGTATTAAAGACAATAAAAGTTCACAATGCAAAGAAACATCCGCTCACAATGACACACACATACACAACAAACAAACAGGACAACATTATAAACACACCAGCCAAACATTCAGATAAAGTGTGTGTGTGAGAGAGAGTGCCACAAGGCATTTGTATCTGGCAGATATTGTGGATCAGGTGACAAACAATAGAGCTACACTTCAAAATCACTCACCTGACACACACACACACACACACACACACACACACACACACACACAGTGTGGATTAGAGACAGGACACATGATGTGTATGACAGAAATATATCGTTCATGCCAATAATTTCACATGACTCTGACAGGTGAAGATTCTTCAACTCAAACTTATTATAAACATCTGTCAGTCATGTATGTAAATGAGCTCTGTTGTGATTGGCTGACATCTGTTTTCCTCACACTGTCATATGGACTGTGGTGATGATTTTCCTTAATGATTATCATTATAAATCTAATTAATTATGTATAAATGTATGTAATTTTCACTACCATTCTTTATATATCTTTATATAACCTGCAATAGTCATTTTTTATTCTATTGCTGCTGGAGAAAACAGGAACACAAATGATATTTGCTATGGTTTCCCATGTACCTCTATTAGAAGTTTACTCAACTAATTTTTGTCCGCGCTCCAATTTTAACACCCAACAACGTTCATCCAGTAAATTAACACTAAATCACAGAGAACAAGGAGAAAGACGACAGACCACTTGAGTAAGAACAATGGCTGGCATCACACACACTCCACCCTGTCTGCCAGCACTGCGTAACACACACACATCCGTGCCCGCAGACGACCTTTGACCTGCCACTGGCACACTACCAACATCCGGCTGGGAAGATAGAAAACTCACTGGCGGCCAGACATGAGTGAAAGAAAGAAAGAAAGAAAGAAAGAAAGACAGTCAGACAGAAGTAAAAAGAAAGAAAGAAAGAAAGAAAGAAAGAAAGAAAGAAAGAAAGAAAGAAACAGAAGGAAAGAAGGAAAGAAAGAATGAACGAACGAACGAAAGAGACAGACATACAGAAAGAAGGAAGGAAAGAAAGAGACAGACAGAAGTAAAAAGAAAGAAAGAAAGACAGAAGTAAAAAGAAAGAAAGAAAGAAAGAGACAGACAGAAGTAAAAAGAAAGAAAGACAGAAAGAAAGAAAGAAACAGAAGTAAAAAGACAGAAAGAAAGAAAGAAAGAAAGAAAGAAAGAAACAGAAGTAAAAAGACAGAAAGAAAGAAAGAAAGAAACAGAAGTAAAAAGACAGAAAGAAAGAAAGAAAGAAAGAGACAGACAGAAGTAAAAAGAAAGAAAGAAAGAAAGAAAGAGACAGACAGAAGTAAAAAGACAGAAAGAAAGAAAGAAACAGAAGTAAAAAGACAGAAAGAAAGAAAGAAAGAAAGAAAGAAAGAAAGAAAGAAAGAAAGAAAGAGACAGACAGAAGTAAAAAGAAAGAAAGAAAGAAAGAAAGAAAGAGACAGACAGAAGTAAAAAGAAAGAAAGAAAGAAAGACAGAAGTAAAAAGAAAGAAAGAAAGAAAGAAAGAGACAGACAGAAGTAAAAAGAAAGAAAGAAAGAAAGAAAGAAAGAAAGAAACAGAAGTAAAAAGACAGAAAGAAAGAAAGAAAGAAAGAAAGAAAGAAAGAAAGAAAGAAAGAGACAGACAGAAGTAAAAAGAAAGAAAGAGACAGTCAGACAAGAAAGAAAGAAAGAAAGAAAGAAAGAAAGAAAGAAAGAAGGGCTGTTTATTGGTGATGTCCTCATGAAGGCACTAGATGGCGTCACTCCACTGATCAACGAGCAGAAGAAGAGAAACAACTACAGTCAACAGCAGCGTTACTTTACTATCAATGAGATTCTATTACAGTTTTCATTTTTTTACTTAGTTTTTATTTTTCTATTTTCTATTAATTTTAAAGTTTTAGTAATTTTGTTGTTTTTGTCTCTATATATTGTTATTTTAGTATATCAAGTTAAACTAGATTAACTAAATTTGTAGACAAACTTTGATGTTGGCTTGACAAAGCTGTATGAAAATTTGAAAGTGTCATAAGCTTTACATTTAGTGAAGTGGAAAGAAAGAAAGAAAGAAAGAAAGAAAGAAAGAAAGAAAGACATGAATTAATATGCTTTAAAGGTGCAGTATGTAATATTTTTGCAGTAAAATGTCCAAAAACCACTAGGCCAGTGTTATATATTTTGTTCACTTGAGTACTTACAATATCCCAAAACTATTTGTAAATCGTGAGAAAATTGCAATTTTAACCAAGGCTCCGGGACGTGTGAGGAGTCGCCTGTCACTTGCGTCATACCCACGTTACCCTCGGTTTCCGGTTTTATTTTGTAGAAACCATGGAAACACTAAAGACGCTTTAACATTTTAATATACAAGGGCACAACTGTTTTGATATATTTATAGACAGAAAACTAATTATTGTTATATAGCTCAACACGTTTAGTCTTATTATTTAAATCTAGTTTTCTTGATTTTTTGCGAGTACCATGCTTTACCATGCCTCAGAGAAAAACACTATTTTGTCAAGTAGCTAACATAGTATAATCAGATGCAGCTTTATTTTTAGTAACAGTAATACAGAATTTTCCCATCATATGCTTTAAAATTAATTGCGTGCCATTTATCATAATATGATATTGTAAAATCAATCTATCGTACTGCAGTGTGTAACAGTGCGAGCGAACGCACAGAGTAACGTTATAACATCATTTTCAACACACTCAAATGAATCTAATATGATAAACAGAGCTGCGTTACCTCATACTCAAGACCGGAAAAGCGGAAGCAGCACCAGGACATTTGGACAGCATTTCTCATGAAAAAGTGGATAAGTATTCATACACAGTGCAGATCATAATCAGCGAGCATGTTTGTAAATAAAGTTTGAGCTTGGTGGTGACGACGTTGATCCGCGACCATGGTGTGCTGTAGTCCGTTTATAGCCTACTGTTAGCTTTATCTGACGACTTTATTTAGGCTTCAAAATGTATAAATGTTGTGTTAACTTGTAAAGATTATCTTGATAGACAAAATGTGTAAGTATCATAACCCTTTGTTAAACACAGAGCTTATTTTTTGCGATTTTCCAAAAGTCTATGGGAAAAATGCATAGGCTTTCGATCGAGGGAACCCGTGCGCCGCTAACTTCCGGGTCGGCCTACAAAAACACGTCATCCCTGAGGTACTCAATGGAGTTGAAGGGACGTAACTGCGCCTACTCAACAGTGTGCAATTTCGGATGTCATTTTTTTTTTACAATGTACCTGAAATATAACATTTTTTAAATATATATTTTGTTTTATTTCAGTTAAAGTTAATTTAATTTCAAGTAACGAAAGTATTTTATGGTTTTAATTAATTATAATAACCCTGGTCAACAGTGCAATCATGTCAATTTATCTTTGTTTGTTTTGAAAGATGATTTTATCATCATGCTCTCTTTCTCCTGCTGTAGTTAAATGGTAAAGAATGCAACACTGATGCAGCAGTTCATAAAAATGTAGATACTAATTTGCATGTTAGTATCAAGCTAAATTACTAAAATTCACCTTAGAATTAATCATTTTAAAACAGCATAATTTTATATCCTTCGTGTAAAAACCACAGTACTGTGCAGAAATGACCATCCTACACCAGTCAAATCCTGCAGGAACCCCAGCAAAATCACACACACTGTCATATTGTAACTTCACCACTAGATGTCAGTGTTGGATCGGTTAAAATGAAACACGTTTCAGTGTCTCAACACCAGAGGGCGCTCTTCTAAAACAAATGTGCTCTAATATTCATCCTTCAGTTTGTCTGCTATCAGGAAAAAAGTAAGAGTTTCTTACCGGCAGGCCGGGCAGGAATTTCTCCATGTTGTCCAGGTCAATACCATCATCATCATCATCGAATTTGCCCTTTATCATTCTGTGAACAGACAGACAGAGACTCTGTCTTATGTATAATGATGCTTTCTGGGTAATAAAACTTGTATGTTTAAGCTTTCATACTAATTAATTAAACCAGAGCATAACATGTAACCCTGTAAAGCCTGACATATAAAATAATATGCAGAAAATTCAATTAATTAATCAATACATACATGCACACACATATATATAAATGGAACCATTTATTGAACCTTTAGACAAAATATATTAAAAAAAATCAGCATCGTATTTGATACATGAGACTTTTATGGCTCATAATGTATGATTTAGTGAGAATATGGAGCTCAAAAAGAGGGAAAAAAACACCTTATTTTTATTCAGAGGCCCAAACTGAGCAAAAATATGCGATTTGGTGCAGATGCTGATGTTTAAATGGCCAAAAATTAAGATGAAATTCTGATGCTTGTAATATAAATCAATGTGATCTTCATAACAGTAAAGATTTCACAGCAAAAACACATGAACCAAAACCTACAATTCCACTAAAATATCTTTTACTTGCTAAAAAAGTCTAAACTATCAGTAAGACGACTGAAGGCATGTAGCAGATTGTGTGCAACAGGTTTTTCAGCAAAGTTTGATCATTTAGAGGCCTTAGAAATGTGTGAATCAAACATGATACAGTTGAATTCCCTCAATGTATCCATTTCCCACTGACAGCATTCGTCCAGCAGAGGTCAGTAAGGAGCAGAGCGGCCGCCACACAAACACACGGCCACACCCCATCAGAGCACAATACTGAAGCTCCTTTAAGCAACATTAAAATCTCCCTCACATGCAGATTTACATACAAATTAAACAAATGTAAGTGTGAGAGTAAGTGCTGTGGCACCGCCGGCATTAATGTGAAATGATTCAGACTGTGTGTCTGATCTCAGGTCAGTGTTACTGAGGCTAACGTCTCTCTCACCCTTCTCTGTCGATGTGTGGGAGGTGTTTTGGTGTCCCTCTGTACGCCCTCCTGTGAAACTGTGAGAAATCCAGTTTCTCCGGCTGCATGTCCCACGTGGCGCCTCTGCGAACACAAACCAATCAAAACAATACAAATGACACGCCTATATGCTAAAGTCTCTCTGGAGACGCTAATTAGCCCAGGCACTTTTTCTTTTTCTTCATTAAACCTGACAAAATAAGTTAAGACAAACTCAGAGCTTGTTTTTAAGGTGTTATTGGAGCTCTGAATGAATTATAGTGGCGTAACTCTGAATTCAAGCATCTGCAGCCTGTGTGCAAAAACTAATGTTTCTTGAGCAGCAAATCAGCATATTAGAATGATTTCTGAAGGATCATGTGACCCTGAAGACTGGAGTAATGATGCTGAAAATTCAGCTTTGATCACAGGAATAAATTACTTTTTACAACATGTTCAGTATTCCACAATATTACTGTTTTTACTGCATTTTTGATCAAATAAATGAGCCATGATGAGCAGAAGAGACTTCTTTCAAAACATTAAAAAGATCTTATCGACCCCAAACTTTTGACATTAGACATTTCTGAGTGAAACGGGATGTTCAATAAGAAATATTTTGATTCTATCCATCAGGATGTGGTTTGGACTTAGTTTGCATCAGCAGAAAATGATGAATCTGATGGATCGAGCCCAATTAGAAAATAAATAGGGTCAGTTTTTATTTGATGCGGACTTCAACACTGATGTTTACACACAGCTCAAGTACGAATATCTAGACTGTAGAGATAGAGATAGAGAGAGGCCTGAAGGTGGAGGTGACGGCCTATTTAATTAAATTTAGCCATGACGAGTTTAAAATTAGACTGTGAGTCAGCACTCCAAAGCACAAGCAGAAAAACCAGAGCAGATGAAAATATTCACTGACCGCTGAAAATACTGACTTAGCCTGGATCGACCAATCACAGGCTGATTTATTCAATTCCCTAAGCAAGGTAAATGAGCTGTTTCTATAGTCACACTATAGTATGTATTATAGTATAGTAGAGCTGCACGGTTTGGGGGGGATCGAATTGCAGTTTTTCTGATAAAAATGAAATTTAAAAAAATACTAATATTTATGGCTGTCATCATTTCTTCATTTTCAAACATTAAACCGTCAAAGTCGTTCCATGAAACCAGTACAATTTGACTCTGACCTTTTTCAGTGTATTTTATCTATTTTATCAAAATATATTTTTTTAAAATATTTTTGTATTTATTGAAATGTCCCCTTTAGTGATGTTTAAAAACATGACACACATTTTATCTTCATATTAGAAATTATTTTGTTTTTTTCAGCTGACACCACCTATTTTGTCACATCCCTCAAGGGCTTCTATGAAAGTGTACTTGGGATATGAATAATAAAATGAGAAAAAAGTCCATTCATTTTGCCATTCCCATAAATATCCATCTGTGCTTTTTTGCTGGTAATGTTTTTTTCTAAGTAAATTCATGATTATTCATTAAAATCACATCATTTGGTTCTGTACCTCAGTAACCCCTCAACCCTGTTACACAAACCATAATGAACTGATACTTATGTGACATCATTAACAGGAAGTGACATCATAGAACAACATTGTGAGCAGACACAGGCAAGTTACCACCTTCTTTAATAATTAATAACTAAATTATGTTGTGAAATTGTGTTTGTCAAGCTTAACAACTCCCGTTACATCAATTAAAGATAGAAAACTATTACTTGTGAAAATGATCTTTGTTATTTCAACATTATTCATGATTTCTTAATATCATGCATGCCATGCGCTCTCCATTTATTCACGAGATTTAGAGCAGTGGCCAATTTGGGCAAAAAAATAAAAAAAATCACAATCTCGTCACACCTACACTTTTATTATTATTACTTTAAGTTTGTAAAAAAGTAATTTAAAGTTAGTTGAACTCTGTCTGAAATGTTCAGAGCAATCATAAGAATATGATTTTAGTTCAATTTCTGAAGTTAAGCCTTTGATCAAAAACGATGAGGTTGCTGTCACAAAATGTGCCATTTCAGGCTTTAGTAGCAAAAGTGTGAGATTTTATGTCACTTTTATATTTGCAATTACTGAATTAGTGTGAGGGACATCTGATTAATAGGAAAGTGTTGATTTCATCACAAATACATTTTATAATAATATTCAGAGAGCTCCCATAGTGTCCATAACTTAAAATAATGACCAATAATAATAGGGATTTGATGCCTGAGATGGGAAAATATGTTTTTCTGGAAGTTAAATATGTCGTTAATGTTGTGGGGTGTTCAGAAAAGTAATACATTTTGGTAAAAAAAATCTAAAAATGTGTAAGTCCAAATCGTACCAGTTTCGTGGAATGACTCATCAAGCTGCAGGTATCCCTTAAAATCCCCCTTAAATCAAAGTTTTTTAGCTTTTAGTATGAATTTGTTAGCCTTAAAGGTTATGTGAATAAGCTGGTGTTTTCCAAAACATGACATCACCGCAGACTCTGGCCGAGCTGTGATATAAATGAAACGCCATTGGCTATTTTAAAAAAAGAAGAGGGGCTGTTTGATATGCCCCACCCTGTCTTCCTGTTTCAGTGGAAAGTACATAAACACATTGAATTTAGTGGGCCTTTAAACTTCTCTCTTGTTGAAAACAGCCGGTTTATAAGCACTTCTCATTACAAGTATTGGAATAAGATTGGTGCATGTTGTGTTTTTAAATGTACATTATAAGAGACTCAAACTCAGAGCAGATGCAGAGATGGAGTTCATGTGAAGCAGTTTTTACTGTGAACCGAGCTGCTCTGAAACACTGAAAACACTGGATCATGAGCTGCTCATGTGTAAATGAACACAGCACACATATATATATTTCTTTACATATCGCGATTTTGGTTAATCATGCAGCCCTACTATGATATGTCATTATTTATCACTCGTATATTATTTATAGATTTATCACTTGTATTTGTGTAAATCTCACCCGTGACAGTCCAGGTTTGCAGCCCAAATGTCCGTCCCCAGGATGTCCAAAGAACAGTCCTTATTTCCATTCTAAAACACACACAGTCCAAATGCAAAACACACAGTCCATTTTGAAAGTTTAAACAGGTTGAAAATAATTTTTTCCTGATGGCATCACTGCGTATATATTATTTAATCTCACCTTTGCTGGAGCTCTGAACTGGTTGTTTCGTCCTCTGCTGCCTGATCTAGAACCAGAACCGGGTCGAGAACCTGAACTGGGTCTAGAGCCGGTGCTGCCATTACTGCTGTGCTCCCAATCATCCTGAGAGAGAAGATTCATTCAGATATATCTGATAAATTTACTACGTCATCCAACATCTACAGGATACATTTAACTTTTTCCCCACCATTGACAGACTTTTCCATCATTTATGATGCAAAAAAAATCCATGTTTTCACTGTTATAAGGTAGGGGGCGCTATTACACATCTTCTGAAAGAGTACAGAATCTGATTTTCTCAGCTTTTTGTTTAAAATATTCATACAACAATGAATATTGTTCTACGGAAGAGGATTAGGGCCAAGCAATAATAAAAAAATAAAACCATCTCGAGATTAAAGTTGTTAAATTTCGAGAAAAAAGTCGAAATAAAATGTTGAGAATAAACTCATTAAATTATGAGAATAGTCATTAAATTACAAGAAAAAAGTCGTTAAATTATGAGAACAAATTCGTAATTTAACTAATTTGTTCTCGTAATTTAACGACTTTTTTCTCATAACTTAATTAGTTTATTCTCGTAATTTAATGAGTTTATTCTCAACATTTTATCTAAATTTTTTTCTCGAAATTTAACATCTTTAATCTCGAGATGGCCCTAATCCTCTTCCGTATTGTTCAGATATTACATAGAACAAAATATTCTGGGGGCCATAAAGGTTTTGTGAAAATGATCAAAAATGCCGGTGGTGGCTGGCAACTTTATAATAAAAAATGATAATAATAAAAAAAAAAAAGTTGTTGGGGAAAGAGTTAAAAAGCATTTTAGCCAAAATGTTGTGATTATATATCAGTATTGCTATAATAATAATAATAAAAATAATAATTATTATTATTATTATTATTAAATAAAAATATAAAATTACTAAAAAACAAAATAAGAAATATTACTTTTACAGTCTATCAGTGTTAACAAAAATAAAACATTTTCATTGGCTGAAAAAAACTAACATTAGAAAAAAAAAATGAACTAAAATACATTTTTAATGACTGCAAAATTAAATAAAATAACAAAAATAAGCACAAAGTAGCAGCTTGAGCAACATGTTCCCACACTGAGTTTCTCACATTTTACAGTAACTTTAGAAACTCGAAAATGCTGAAAGTACAATTAAAAATTAAACAGAAAAAATAAAAATAAACTGAATTGGATTAAAAAAAACTATCAGATTAAAATACCTAAATGAAAACTACACAGAAAAGGACAACTCTGCAATATCAAAAGAAATCAGGCCGCTGATCAAACATACCACAAACACACACAAATGCTGACAGTGAGTCAAATGAGATTTCAGTTCAATCAAAACATGCAACAGTTCATCAGACGCTACTGAGCATGTGCAGAACACTTGAAAGCAGCACTGAAGAATGTGACATCACCACAGTGAACGTTCAGAGGAGGGACTGAGGGCTTTCACACACAGGTTCAGTGACCTCATCGGAGTGACCTCAGAGCACAATACTGGCACTGTGTCATTCACAATGCTCTCTCTCACACGCACAGATCACTGTAAAAGAACACATACAGTACACACAACACACATGCAGCACACAACAGTGCATCTAACCTTCTCACGTGTGTCGTGTATCGTCTTAAATATTTAATATGCACACAAATTAACCATATGGCTGACAGCTCCAGTGTCACTAATGACAGGGCTATAGTAATCGTTCTTGGTGTGAACGGGCCTTTCCTCAACAAAATTCTCAAACTAATCAACAGTACTTGGGATGAAAGAGAAAACTGACTAGAAACTGACTCACATGCACATATTGAACAGAGACCATAAAATTGGGAGTAAAAATTACATTGTATATTTGCCTTTGCATTGGCTTGCAAAAGGTTTGCATTCTCTCAAGAAATAAACTTTTTTACAATTAAATGCTCATTAAATGACAAATTAAAGTTTGTCAGGGAAATACAAAGCTTTTGCAAAATGTAAAAACTCATGCCATATCTTTTTTTTTTTTTTTTTTACTATATAGCTCCCCTTATGGCAACAAGTATGTAATGCACAATTGCATTTTGTTACAAATTGACATTTGTCTGACATTTCTGAATAAGAACTAGAAATACTTTCTGACTAGAAATCCTCCAGTTCTACTTTTGATGAGTAACTTGTGTCTGGTTTGGACAGGGTGTTACAGAATAGTTATGGATCAGATGCACATACACACACATGCAAAACTCACAGGTTTGGACGAGCCCCTGCCCCGTGAGGACGACCAGCTCCCATCAATCTTATCACTGCAGTCTTCTGTCCACTGAGAAAGAGAGAGAGAGAGACATATAGAGAGAAAGACAGAGAGAGAGAGAGAGAGAGAATTGTTTATATTGTCACAATGTAAACTATATTATCACACAGCTCTATACATAAAGTTAGATATACATTATATTCATATAGTCAATTATATTTTATCAGCATACTCATGTAAAACGATATATACTACATATCAAATCTCAAATTTTTGATTGTTTATATTGTCGCAAAATGAAACTATATTGTAAACTATATTGTCAAAAAATTAAACTATATAGGTGCGGGACAGGGTCTGTTTTACCCGTGAGGTGCGGGACTGGGACGGGGTCTGTTTCACCCGTGAGGTGCGGGACGGGATCTGTTTTACCCGTGAGGTGCGGGACGGGATCTGTTTTACCCGTGAAGTGCGGGACGGGATCTGTTTTACCCGTGAGGTGCGGGACGGGGTCTGTTTTACCCGTGAGGTGCGGGACGGGGTCTGTTTTACCCGTGAGGTGCGGGACGGGGTCTGTTTTACCCGTGAGGTGCGGGACGGGGTCTGTTTTACCCGTGAGGTGCGGGACGGGGTCTGTTTTACCCGTGAGGTGTGGGACTGGGACGGGGTCCGTTTTACCCGTGAGGTGCGGGACGGGGTCCATTTTACCTGTGAGGTGCGGGACTGGGACGGGGTCCGTTTTACCCGTGAAGTGTGGGACGGGGTCTGTTTTACCTGTGAGGTGCGGGACGGGGTCTGTTTTACCTGTGAGGTATGGGACGGGGTCTGTTTTACCCGTGAGGTGCGGGACGGGGTCTGTTTTACCCGTGAGGTGTGGGACTGGGACAGGGGTCCGTTTTACCCGTGAAGTGTGGGACGGGGTCTGTTTTACCTGTGAGGTGTGGGACTGGGACGGGGTCTGTTTTACCCGTGAAGTGTGGGACGGGGTCTGTTTTACCCGTGAGGTGTGGGACTGGGACGGGGTCCGTTTTACCCGTGAAGTGTGGGACGGGGTCTGTTTTACCCGTGAGGTGCGGGACGGGGTCTGTTTTACCTGTGAGGTGTGGGACTGGGACGGGGTCCGTTTTACCCGTGAAGTGTGGGACGGGGTCTGTTTTACCCGTGAGGTGCGGGACGGGGTCTGTTTTACCTGTGAGGTGTGGGACTGGGACGGGGTCCGTTTTACCCGTGAGGTGTGGGACTGGGACGGGGTCCGTTTTACCCGTGATGTGCGGGACGGGGTCTGTTTTACCTGTGAGGTGCGGGACAGGGTCTGTTTTACCCGTGACGTGCGGGACGGGGTCTGTTTTACCCATGAGGTGTGGGACTGGGACGGGGTCCGTTTTACCCGTGAAGTGTGGGACGGGGTCTGTTTTACCCGTGAGGTGCAGGACGGGGTCTGTTTTACCTGTGAGGTGTGGGACTGGGACGGGGTCCGTTTTACCCGTGAGGTGTGGGACTGGGACGGGGTCCGTTTTACCCGTGACGTGCGGGACGGGGTCTGTTTTACCTGTGAGGTGCGGGACAGGGTCTGTTTTACCCGTGACGTGCGGGACGGGGTCTGTTTTACCCGTGAGGTGCGGGACGGGGTCTGTTTTACCCGTGAGGTGTGGGACGGGGTCCGTTTTACCCTTGAGGTGTGGGACGGGGTCTGTTTTACCCTTGAGGTGTGGGACGGGGTCTGTTTTACCCGTGAGGTGCGGGACAGGGTCTGTTTCACCCGTGAGGTGTGGGACGGGGTCTGTTTTACCCGTGAGGTGTGGGACGGGGTCTGTTTCACCCGTGAGGTGTGGGACGGGGTCTGTTTTACCCGTGAGGTGCGGGACGGGGTCTGTTTTACCCATGAGGTGCGGGACTGGGACGGGGTCCGTTTTACCCGTGAAGTGTGGGACGGGGTCTGTTTTACCCGTGAGGTGCGGGACGGGGTCCGTTTTACCCGTGAGGTGTGGGACTGGGACGGGGTCCGTTTTACCCGTGACGTGCGGGACGGGGTCTGTTTTACCTGTGAGGTGCGGGACGGGGTCTGTTTTACCCGTGACGTGCGGGACGGGGTCTGTTTTACCCGTGAGGTGCGGGACGGGGTCTGTTTTACCCGTGAGGTGCGGGACGGGGTCTGTTTTACCCGTGAGGTGCGGGACGGGGTCTGTTTTACCCGTGAGGTGCGGGACGGGGTCTGTTTCACCCGTGAGGTGCGGGACGGGGTCTGTTTTACCCGTGAGGTGCGGGACGGGGTCTGTTTCACCCGTGATGTGCGGGACGGGGTCTGTTTTACCCGTGAGGTGCGGGACGGGGTCTGTTTTACCTGTGAGGTGTGGGACGGGGTCCATTTTACCCGTGAGGTGCGGGACGGGGTCTGTTTCACCCGTGAGGTGCGGGACGGGGTCTGTTTTACCCGTGAGGTGCGGGACGGGGTCTGTTTCACCCGTGAGGTGCGGGACGGGGTCTGTTTTACCCGTGATGTGCGGGACGGGGTCTGTTTTACCCGTGAGGTGTGGGACGGGGTCCATTTTACCCGTGAGGTGTGGGACGGGGTCCATTTTACCCGTGAGGTGCGGGACGGGGTCTGTTTCACCCGTGAGGTGCGGGACGGGGTCTGTTTTACCCGTGAGGTGCGGGACGGGGTCTGTTTCACCCGTGAAGTGCGGGACGGGGTCTGTTTTACCCGTGATGTGCGGGACGGGGTCTGTTTTACCCGTGATGTGCGGGACGGGGTCTGTTTTACCTGTGAGGTGTGGGACGGGGTCCATTTTACCCGTGAGGTGCGGGACGGGGTCTGTTTTACCCATGAGGTGTGGGACTGGGACGGGGTCTGATTTACCCGTGAGGTGTGGGACTGGGACGGGGTCTGTTTTACCCTTGAGGTGTGGAACGGGGTCTGTTTTACCCTTGAGGTGTGGAACGGGGTCTGTTTTCCCGTGATGTGTGAGACAGGGACTGTTGTACCTGTGAGGTGTGGGACGGATTCTTGTCCACATCCTGTTCTGTTTCATTTTTGTCGCTCAGGAGTCCCTGGACCTGGTACTCGAGCACATAGCTGTCAATGAACCGCTCCAGCTCCTCGATCTCCTGCGAGCGTGTGCTTCCCGCCTCTGACGACGCTGATGCTACCGATGAGCTCTCCATGGCAACCAGCCCACAGGGAGGGGAGCTGTGCATGGGACAAAGAGAAAAAGGAAACTGTTAGTAATCTGAAAAATAATATGAATTGACATTTTAAATGGACAATATATAATTTTTATAATACACTTATGATTATTCGCATTACTTTTATTATATAATATTTAGTTACATTAAGCAAAACACTGACGTTATATTTTTATGACATTAAAATATTTGAATTAAATGTATGACAGCAGAATGCATGATAATGTAATTTTAAGCATTTTAAAATGTCATTTTTTTAAAAATATAAACCATTCTGAAATGATCAAAACTTTTAAACACCAGATAATCACAACTTCACAACATGTTCAGCATCAGCAGATAAACATATTGCTTGATGACAGGCAGGACGGTGAGATCTCATTGGCTGCGGAGCCGTGATCTAGTGCTCATGCTGCAGTCAGTGCAGATCAGTGACATCGACCCCCGACTGAGACTCACCCTGACTGTGACGCCGCAGTTCATCTGCATCACCAGCGGCGGCAGCAGAGACACAGAGGCCCACAAAAACAATCTAATTCATAAGGTCTTGTCTGCTTCTGCTTTACCAGTCCATCTGTCTCTCCTCTCATCTTTCACCCTCAATCTGTTTCTTTTCTCTTTCTTTATTAGTGTGCTATAATAGTATTATATAGTACTACATGCCTTTCAAAAGTTTGGGGTCAGTTTTTTAAAGAAATTAATAGTTTCAGTGGTACTCAGTTAAAGCACAAATTCCTTAAAATAAAGCTCAATTACAGTACCAAGCAACAAAAGTAACAAAAGTACAATTACTGAATGCTCCACACTTCCTGCTTTTATATTTATGCCTAACCATCGCTCTGGGACGGTGGGACGACGGCCAGGTAACACCGAGAGAGAGAAAGGGAGAGTTTAATCTGGTGTTAAGTCACTACTTGAATCTTGGCCAAGCAAAGAGGATTTACAACTGGAGCAGCACCATCTTACCAGCACGCATCCAGAACACCACATGCTCAAGATCTGCTCATATTTAAGATCATTTTCTCAGTTTAAGCAACTGTTCTTTGTACCGCATGTGATCTATGAATTGTTCCTTTGTATGCAAATTCATCATGATCCAAAAAATAAAGCACTAAAGCAACCAGAGGTCTGACAGATCAAATACATCTTGATATTTATCAGCCTTATGACAATATTCAATCTATATTTAAATCAGAATATCCTGATTATTACCAAACAGTAGCAAGCCAGATTTTTTTTGTATGTGTCCCTTTAAATGCAAATGAGCTGCTGCTCCCGCCTCCTTTCCAGAAGAGGGCGGAGCTTTAACAGCTCAACAACAACAAAGCTGGAGAATCTCACGCAGCCAAAATGAGGATTGTCAGTAACGGTGTTCAGCCTTACATTGTTCAAACCGGAGTCGACACTGATGGAGAGACTCAGGAAGAAGTTACAACTTTTAGAATGAAACTGGACGTTTCTGAATGGTTAGTGGATAAATTTATGTAGTTGCTGTGGAGTTGATTCAACTCATCCACTAGCATGTGTCGTCATGTTCATCTTTTGTGTTGAATTGACCCTCGTTTGTGAAGCAGTCCGGCGTAAAATGACGGCATGACAACAACACTCTACTACAACAACTCTTCCTCTTCTCTAAAGCAGCCCAACATGGCCCTGCCCCCTTTGTTGCATGTTCTCAGGGGCAGGGTTTATGTAAATTTTAGGGTTAGTGATGTCACTAACCTGGTAAGAAGGTCATTGTAGTCCTTACCAGCTGTTTGTTGTAGTCCTTAAAAAGTGATTTCTAAAAAGCGATTTTTAAATTTTCTAGTCATCAAAGAATCCTAGAAAGAATATATCATGGTTTCCACAAAAATATGAATCAGCACAACTGTTTTCAATATTGATAATAATCAGAAATGTTTCTTGAGCAGCAAATCAGCATATTAGAATGATTTCTGAAGGATCATGTGACACTGAAGACTGGAGTAATGATGCTGAAAATTCAGCTTTGATCACAGAAATAAATTATATTTTAAAATATATTCAAACAGAAAACCGGTATTTAAAATTGTAATAATATTCTTTTTGATTTAATAAATACAGCCTTGATTAGCAGAAGAGACATCTTTCAAAAGTAAAATGCTTGTATTGATACAATCCACATCAGCCACTTTAGAGAATGTAAACAAAAGGTGTGTAGGTGTGTGTGCGTGTGTGTGTGATATCAGCTGTTCAGTCTAATAACAGTAAGACTCAATACACACGCTTGAGCTGAAGGAGGACAGACAGCTGAGGAGAAACACAGAAAGAAGGAGAGATCATCAGGATTAGAAGCGTGAGAACTTTCATTGTCAGTAGATTCAGATGGACAGCTTTAATGAGGCGAGTCAGGATTTGAGATCTCTGACCTCTACTGACTCCACCATGATCGTCTGTCAATGTCCTCTTGTACTGTTTTATTAAGCTCATACAGTGATTTTCTGAAGTGAAAATGGACACTTCATCTTTTGTGTGATATAATAAATCTCAGCGGAGTCTGCTACAACAGGCTTGTACTAAAAGGGGATAAAAGAAAGATGACATGATAATTTATAACCATAATTAAACTAAACTATATCTATCTCCATGCAGCATATACTCTCTGGCTCTGTAGGCATCATTGTCTGACTCCGGTTCGAACTGAGCACCATTACTGGCAGTTTCTGACATTTTAAGTGCGTGAGATTGTCCTGTTTTGTTTCCGCCGGTATGAGCTCTTGAAGCTCCGCCCTCTTCCTGAGAGGGGGCCAGGATCAGTTTGCAATTAAAGGGTCACATGTAAAAACAGCTAGCAATTTTAACATGCTTTAAAAAATGATCTGTGGGGTATTTTGAGCTGAAACTTCACAAACACACTCTGGAGACAGAGACTTATATTACATATTGTGAAAAGGGGCATAATAGGTGCCCTTTAAATTTTTGAGTTTAAAATAACATTGCACATGTTTTTAACTTAATGTTACATGTGTCATGCAGATCTCATGGATTCACTTTATTCCTGTGTTGACATATTTCCTATTGAAACAGGAAGTTTCTCATCGCCCTTTTTATAAATAGCCATCAGTTTGTATTTACATTACAGCCATGAAACATGATTTGCTACTTGCTCTTTCTCATTCTAGAGAGCATTTGATTGGATTCAAATCTGTATAGTGCAGAGTGAGTCATCAATATTTTTGCTCCATTTTCCTAAAATAAAAAGACTGTAAATCTGCATAAAACATCTCTTCTCTTTTCTGATGACGTTTACTGGCGAGAGGGCAGGGCAACCTGTCAATCACATGAGATCCACCAATAGCAAACCACAAACATCCAATCAATTCCCCATGGACAAAATCAAGCCCCGCCCTACATTTGTTCTTGTTTGAGAAGCCATTTCAATGTGATGAATGACACAATATGGAATATCACTAGGCTGGAAATAAGTGAATATTTTAGATATTATGTTGGAAAAACACAATCTTTAAATAGGTGTTCACAGAGGCTTTAATCTAATGAGCAGGCTTAAATATACTGGCAGAAAAAAAGAGAAAAAAATATGTTTAGCCAGAAATAAGATTAATTCTGCTCTCATTAGGGTTTTTCCATTAGCCGGTCACATAATGGTGCTCGTCACAATGAATGTGTCTCATTTCACGCAGAATTTCATCCCTCTGGATATCATCACGTCAAGTATAAATGAGCAAACGTCTCTGACAGGACAGTCACAGCCTCGGGCAGTCTGACACTAATGGACAGCAGAAATCTGAGCGCCACTGCAACCATTAAACCTGCCGCTTCACTTCAGCTGGAATTGCTGTTTACTGATGAAGATTCTACAGAGGAATAATAGAGGAGAATTCTGGAACACACTCCAAAATGAACCTAAAGAAACCATCGAATAGAATCTTAAACACGTGATGCATTTCTAAATTAAACAGAATTTTTTGTGAGACATACTTTATAGGACGGGACTTGATTTGATTGTGGATCCCACATATTATTAGTTTTCTTGCTAATTACATCATCAGAAAGAGTTATTACAAATATATATTTTTTTCTCTTTAAAAAAAGATTAATGATTTAAAGGTTTTTGTGTAATTTACTGACATTCTTAACTACTACACTGCATAAAATAAATTATTTTTTCAGTACATTTTACAAGAAAATAAAGTAACACTAGTTAATGTTAGTAAACATTTAATTTAATGTGTTACTTATAACAAAAAGAACTCTGAATGTTTAAATACAATAACGCAATAAACAAAAAAAATATATAAAGTAAAATTTTTCAAACAGATTAAAGTGCAAAAGTATTATAAAGAACAACAGGTAACACTTTACAATAAGGTCTCATTATTTAATGTTAGTTAATTCATTAAGATGTATATATTATTTTTTGTTAATGTTAGTTAAATACAACTGATCATTGTTTGTTTTAGCTCAGGTCCACTAAATAATAGTTACAACTTTTGATTTTAGTAATGTTATTAAATATTAACTAAGAAATTAACATAAACTAAGATTAATAAATGCTTTATAAGTATTTTTCATTGTCAGTTTGGTAATAATGAATTAACATGTTAACTAATGAAGCCTTATGTCACTGAACAACAAAAAATAACATTAATCAGAACATTTTCAATCATTAGGGGATGTTGTCCAGATTAAAATATAAAAATGTTTAAGTTTGAAAATTAATAGCCTATTAAGTCTTTAAGTATTAAGTATCTGGTGCTGTGATGAACAACATTGAGATTACAAAAAAATGTAATGGCTGTTTGAAGCATTTTAAAGGTGCCCAAGAATGCTTTTTCATAAGATGTAATATAAGTCTAAGGTGTCTCCTGAATGTGTCTGTGAAGTTTCAGCTCAAAATACCCCATAGATTTTTTTTTAATTATTTTTTTTAACTGCCTATTTTGGGGCATCATTAACTATACACTGATTTTGGCAGCGCGCCGCCCCTTTAATTCGCCTGCTCCCTGCCACACGAGCTCTCGACTATATTACAGTGCATTTACAAAGTTCACACAGCTAATATAACCCTCAAATGGATCTTTACAAGATGTTCGTCATGCATGCTGTATGCATGCTTCGAATTATGTGAGTAAAGTATTTATTTTGATGTTTACGTTTGATTCTGTATGAGTTTGAGGCTATGCTCTGTGGCTAACGGCTAATGCTACACTGTTGGAGAGATTTATAAAGAATGAAGTTGTGTTTATGCATTATACAGACTGCACGTGTTTAAAAATGAAAATAGCGACGGCTCTTGTCTCCGTGAATACAGTAAGAAACGATGGTAACTTTAACCACATTTAACAGTACATTAGCAACATGCTAATGAAACATTTAGAAAGACAATTCACAAATATCACTAAAAATATCATGCTATCATGGATCATGTCAGTTATTATCGCTCCATCTGCCATTTTTCGCTGTTGTTCTTGCTGGCTTACCTTGTCTGTGCACAGATCCAGACGTTAATACTGCCTTTCCTTGTCTAATGCCTTGAACATGGGCTGGCATATATGCAAATATTGGGGTCATACATATTAATGATCCCGACTGTTACGTAACAGTCGGTGTTATGTTGAGATCTGCGTGTTTTCCGGAAGTCTTTTAAACAAATGAGATTTACATAAGAAGGAGGAAGCAATGGGGTTTGAAACTCAATGTATGTCTTTTCCATGTACTGAACTCTTGTTATTTAACTATGCCGAGGTAAATTCAAATTTTGATTCTAGGGCACCTTTAAATACTGTTCAGTAGCAGCTGCCTTGTTTACGGGGTTTCCGGGGTAACCGCTGCATTTCTGCTGTTCCATCAGCGCCCTCTGCTGTCAGAGAGCGAACGTGCACTTTCATTCAGCGCATCTTCACTCGTTCTGCCATGATGGGACAAGTTTAGTCAACTAAAATATCCAAGTTGTCACTTAGTACAACTTAACATTCAAGTTAACTAAACTTAAAGTTTTAAGGCAGCAAGAGCACTTACTTTAAGTTGAAACAACTTGTTTTTTAGTTTGTTTGTTTTACAGTGCAGTAGGGCAACCAGGAACTAGAAATGATTACTAGTGACCATCAACTACACTAACTAGCAATATACAGCATTGAAGTTGCTGGCAGTGTGAGCGGGGCTTAAAAATCACTTACATAATTTATTGTACTAACTAAATGTCATGTTGTTTCATAACAACTTCCATCCACATACAAATCACACATGAACCACCAACAATGACAACAGCACAGCTACACTAACAGAAACAGGAACAGAAAGAAACACAACAGTGTAATGCGTGTGTGTGGGTGTGTGTGTGTGTGTGTGCATGTGTGTTCAGCTGTTCTTTGGGTGTTTAATTCCCCACTAAAGTAGTTCCTTCTTCCAGCACTGCAGTAAAATCTGTCTGACTGATGGGGTCTGTCTCCCAGCAGTACGACAGCACTGTCTCACAAAGACCACCGGAAGAAAGAGAGACATGAATCTGACAGAGAGAGGCTGATAACAAATGATCAAGAGGATAATCAGAACAAGTCAAAGAGAAACCTGAGAAAGAGACTTCACATTTAATTTCAAATTACTACTTAATTTGAATATTAAGTATTTATTTCAATCAAATAAAACAGTAATAGTCTGACATATTATTGCAATTTAAATAATTTTTTCTATGTGAATATATGATAAAAATGTAATTTATTCCTGTGATCAAAGCTGAATTTTCAGCATCATTACTCCAGTCTTCAGTGTCACATGATCCTTCAGAAATCATTCTAATATGATCATTTGCTGCTCAAGAAACATTTCATACTATTATCAATGTTAAAAACAGTTGTGCTGCTTCATATTTTTGTGGAAACCGTGATACATTTTTAAGGGTTAATTCGTGATAAGTTCAAAAGAACAGCATTATTTGAAATAGATATCTTTTGTAAAATTAGAAATGTCTTTACTGTCACTTTTTATATATTTTAATTGATCCTTGTGGAATAAAAGTATTAAATAAAAAGAGTATCACTGATCCCAAATGTTAGGGAGCATGTATGTATTTAAATATATCTATTTTTAGAACCACTACACTATTTATTCCAGAACTTCTGCAGTACAAATGTACAGTTTCTATCATGCCAGTGAAGCACATTAAATCGACCAAAACACTGAAACTGAATGGAGCGAGTGGGTGGATGGAGCGATAATAGAAGCATACGTTGAACCTGGAACAAACGTGTAATAAAAGACTAAGAGAAGAGTGACAGGAAAGCAGAGAGAGAGAGAGAGAGAGAGCGCAGTGATAGTGATGGTGTAGCGGGTGTGTGTCTGCTCTTTGTTGTCTGGTGCAGTAGAGTGTGTAAAATCCTCCACGTGTGTTACACTCGCTCAGAACAGCTGTTTGAACAAAGAGCTCACACACACACACACACACACACACACACACACACACACACACACACACACACACACACACATGGCCATCATCATCACAGCGGTGACATCAGCATGATGGATGACTGACTATTTACATTCCTAACATGTTCCATCAGTGCATTTATTCCAGAGAAAAATCATGTTTGATTTCATGATCATTCATCGAAATCTCTCTTTTCTAATGCGTCAGAGAAAAACATAATAATATTTTTAATTTTTTAATTAAATTATAACCCAATTAATTAGTATCTTGAGATACTATTATATTTTTATCAATATTTTGAATTGCTTTTTATTTTTTGTTTTAGTCATTTTGTGTGTTTTTTAAATTTTAGTCTATATAGTTTTTATCAATTCTAGATATTTTAGTACATCAATTTGAAATTAGAAATAAACTAGTCAAAATAAAATAAGCTCAAGGGTTTTTCTTCATATATTTTAATTTAGGTTAAAATGCATTTTTTTTAAATAATTTTAGTTAAATATAATAAGCCTGCCTTAAACGTGTTGCATTATGGATGCGTTATGCTGTTTCATATTGTCTGTAATGTGTGAGAATAATGCATACATCTAGGGCTTCTTCAATTATACCTGTGGTTTATGATTAAAAGGTTGTAGACACACACAAGGCAAGGCAACACACACACACACACACACACACACACACAAGCAAACGTGTGGACGTGTCCTCACACACAAACACACACTGATGGGAAGTTCAAAGTCTCCAGGACTCTCTGCCCTGCTGCAATATAAAGAAATATTCAGTGTTTACTATCAGACTGTAATAACTGAGCGGACACTTTCAAACACCATCATAGTCCCTGATAGACAGACATGCAAATGCACTCATAAATAGTTTCACTTTAAACACACACACTACACATACAGATAGAGGCCTAACATCAAACTGAAGGCACCGCATTTCACCTGTCCGTCCGTCTGTGATACGATTCAGCCAAAATTAAAGCACCAAGAGACTGGAGTGATGAAATTCAGCTTTGATTACAGGAATAAATTACATTTTAAAATATATTCTAATAGAAAACAGTTATTTCAAGCTGCAATAACATTTGTTAAATAGCATCACATTGCTTCACTGTGGATGTCAGGATCTACTGCAGACAAACAATGATGAAACTTGGAGCGCTTAAACTGAAACAATCAATCCCATCAGCAAAGTCAATACAATCTTCTTCTGTTTGCAAACCAAATTAACTCTCACTAACACAAACACTTGAGGAATGTGTGAGTTTCTCTAGACCTGAGTTGACAATATTTAACAGAAAGACAAAGCATTCAGCTTTCAGTCTAAGTGTTTTGCAACCAAGATATTAGCAGTTATTCTGAACAAGTAAATATGATTATCACAATAAACTCAGACAATATTTAAAACTTTCGTAGTCTTCATCAGTTTTTAGTGAAGGTGAGACTACTGTACACTATTGTTCAAAAGTTCTTCAGCAAGGATGCATTAAATGGATCAAAAGTGACAGTAAAGACATTTATAATGTTACAAATGATTTCCATTTCAAATGAATGTTATTCATTTATATTATATTCATAAAAAAATCCTGAAATAAAATGAACTGAGGTGTCCACAAAAATATTAAGTTACATTTTAAAATATATCCAAATATAAACTTAATTTAAATGATATAATTATAGTTTTTTTTTTTTTTTTTACTGTATTTTTGATCAAATAAATGCAGCCTTGTTGAGCAGAAGAGACTTCTTTCAAAAACATTAATAAACCTTAACATCCATAAACGTTTTAACTGTTAAACAAATCAGGTCACCACTTATAGTAATAAACCAACTAATCACTCGAACTCATAAATATCTTCCTCCAACTCATATTCAAATGGGAAAGAGAGCTGAATGTGAATATTACATAAAATCTGAAATATGAAAGTGTCCCAAGCGGTTTTCTCGTCCTCATTCTCATTTGGTGACTGTCAGCCAAAGGAAGTTCAAATTAATCTAGGGATGCACGATATATCGGCTACCGTATCGGTATCGGCCAATATATGTTCATTTTTAATGTTATCATTATCGGCCTGATATATTAAAGCTGATGAATAATGGATTATTTCCTTCAGCTGAGACACTTCAGATGTGCACTGATGGTTTTGAATTGCTTGAAAAATGATTGAAAAATCACTTCAAAAAGGAAAATACAGTTAAGTTCAACATGTGCAGCGCAAGTCTATCATATAAACTACATAATATTATAATGAGAACATTATAATTGTGTGTTTGGGACATGACTTTTAATGGTTAGACTTTTGATTTTGTAATCAGGCTCTCAAAAATTATCTTTAAAAAAATGTTAATTTAGATTTATCGGCCAATATATCGGTTATCTGCTTTCAAATATAAAGAATTATCGGTTATCGGTATCGTCCAAAATATTCTTATTAATGCATCCCTAAATTAATCAATTAAGCCAAGATCTGAAGTGAAGCATTTCATTTCTGCACCACTGGTAGCTCTGAACAAGACAGCAAAAATAATGATTGTTTTCAGACATAAAGTTGTCTCTGCACATTAAGGTTGGATTTGAGGAAGTATTTTAACATCACAAATTTCACCTAGTCAAATTTTATCTAAAACAAGATTTAACCCTAAACTCATCAGCATTTTCACAACAGATGTTTTAAACTGCTTGTCTTTTGGGGTCATTCTGAGTACAAGTGTGTGTTCTAGATCTCCTGACATCACAAAGGCTAGATGTGTGATTGACAGCTGTGATGTCAGCTGGTTGTCAAGACGACACCTTTCAGTCACATCAGCACCAGTGCAACGCTGACAACAGGATGTCAGTCAGCAGGCCCTCTGTGTGTGTGTGTGTGTGTGTGTGTGTGCTACTGTTCTTATCCAATATTAACCACAAAACCCATATGGATCAATTTTGTCTGATCAATGGCCTGATATACTGTTCCAAAATCTGATGGATAACATGCTGTTTAAAGTCTGCCTGTCTGGCCTACATAACCAACCACATGAGCAGTTACTCAATGCAGTGGGTTTTTGGTGGTGGGTAAAGATGCACAATTAATCAGCATAAAACCGAAATCGCTTAGTGAGATTAGTGTTGTCAAAAGTACCGACTTCAGTAGTCAGTCCTGAAATTTAAAAAATGTGACGATACCAGCATTTTCCCCTAGCATTTTGACCACTAATGAGACGAGTCTTAAACACCTCTGATTGGCCATTGTGTTCACACACTCAACAGATATGTCTGTGATTGGCTACAATGATCAAAACTTCAAAAACATCTTGTAAAACATGCTTACACAGATACACACAGGAGCTTTTGAAAGCAGGCGTCTATGAGCGGATATATTAGGGATACGCTCCTGTGTGTATCTGTGTAAGCATTGATCATTGTAGCCAAACACAGACATATCTGATGAGCGCGTGAACATAATGGCCAATCAGAGGTGCTTAAGTATCTGCTCAAAAAGACTGTTTGTTAAAGAGATGTGGAAAGTAACTAATTACAAATACACTTGTTACAGTTTGTAAACTCTAACACTCAAAATACTTAATTGGTTTGAGTAAGACAAACTTAAATTAGTTCAGTTAAATTAACTGTTACAAGTATTTAGAACTTTTTTCTTTTGAGTTCACAGCCCTGACATATTTCAAGTAAACTGAACTGTTTCATTGTTTTGAGTAGTATGAACTCATTTCTTTTAATTTAGACTTGACTAACATGAGTTTAACTGAAACTAGGCTGGGATTTTTTATTATAGCTAGCAAAATATTTACATTGAGATAACCTGATAATTTTAAGTTAAATTTATAAATTAGTGTACTCAAATATTTCAAGTTAAGAACAATACAAATGTATAGTGATCTATAAAGTAACCGATACTTTGTGTGTTTATGTGCCCGATAACCGATATGCAGAACCGATATTTATTTACTGTTATACTTCTGTTTTTGACACGATTACAACAAAACTGAACTCAACAATCCATTTTATTTATAACAATCACTCCTTCTTTGCATAGAAAACAAAACAAATCTTATTTATACTCTAATAAATGAAAGTGCAAATAATAAAAAGTGCATTGTTACTAAACGGTTTTTGTTGAAAATTGGTAGTCTTTCATGTTAATTTTAATCTTCATATTACAAAAATAATTGTATTTATAAAAAGCATCAGCAGCAACACTAATGTGAACAATAAGCAAAATAAATGTAGAATGTCTGTTTTCAAACAGAGAAAATAAATTAGAGACAGGAATATAATACTTCATTTTAAACTACAGTTTTAGTAGATTTATAAGCTGTTTAATAGGCTAAAGAGTGAAGAATAATTCGCTGGATAATGTTAAATAACTGAAAAATATTCTCTGGAATATTGGAATATAACCAACAAAACATTGTATTTTATTGCATTTCTCAAATGGTATGTTATATCAGAATTATTAATAATGCTTTTGTCGTTCTAGATTATGAAATATCTGCTGACAAAGTGCTGTTTATCTCTCCATTTACACAGAACTATACTCAAACTGCGATCGGTCGTGGAGATAATAAATAATTTCCGTAGAGTTGCATTTACTTGGATGTTTATTAGCGAATTAATGGTTATATAGTAAATGTTTACATAATTACTATTTCTTAGAGACAAGCTGCATAAACTAGCTACATTTCAGGCATTTATGTAACATCTAATTTGTGCATTAATGGCTATTATGTTAAATAATATTTACTAATTACAGCAAAGCAGGTAAGTATACTTTACATGTGCACGCCGTTGTCTCGTCTCCCCTCAGATGCGCTGTAATGGCGATCATGCGCGCAATTCTCAAAACACCCACAAGATGGCGGCTTTATCGGTAAATCCGATATTACAAAACCGATATCCGATTATGGTAAAATGCTTAAATATCGGGGAAAATATCGGTAAATTGATATATCGGTCGATCTCTACAAATGTATGAGTACAAAATAAAAATCTTACTTAAACTTTGAGTTTCTTAACTCAAAAAAATTCTCAATCAACTTTGAGTTCAGACAACGTAGGTTTTACAATATAGTAAATTCAAAACTCAAAATAAATCTTTTATGATAATTGCCATCAAAATGTATGAGTTAGCTAACTCAGCACTTCAAGTTAGGAGCAATTAACATGCATAAGTACTACAAACTCAAAACTTGATAGGTTCTACTTACTTAAAATTAGGAACATCATAACTCAAAAAAATTTATGTAACCGATTACCTCAAATTTTTTGAGTTACCCCAACTTATTCATGTTTACAGTGTATTTTTAGGTTTAGGAAAGCTAGGAAGCCACAGGAAAAGGATTTATTGGTGGAAATAACAGTGGTGCAAAACTGAAGCTCACCAGAGAAACAATAGATCCATTGTTCTGTTCTAGAACAGAACCTCAGCTAGAACAATACCAAAATACAACATCTAATCACTGTACATTATTATTCTGCAACACGTCTTTAAACTCAAAACAACCCAAGAAGAAATCAATACACCAGCTTAATGTTTTACACCCACAACCAATTATGATTTATTCACAGATCAGATCTTGTTAAACGTCTATGCTCATATCTAGTGATCAGGGTTTCTGAGGCCTTACTGAAAGCCACTGTATCTCACATCTTGATGCAATCTTCTTTAATATGGCCAAATACTAGCTGATTAAATGACCTAGCTGATATAATCAGTCTATCATAGTACAACAATAACTATTAAACTCATCTCATCATTTTCTAAAGATGTTAAAACAACCAAACAGATAAAATACACCCAACAGAACTCGCCTCGAGTCTTCAAACATCAGTTAAACTAATGTAGGCTCTAAACATTTAAAGTACAACCAAACAATACTCAACAAACAACAACATCTACAAGCAATCAAAGGCTAACCGCCAATGAAGCTCCAAACAAAAGCTTTTTAAAACAGATAATGCAAAGCTCTCCAACCTACAACGAACAACGTCATCCACAACAATGAATCGTCAAATGCATTCATTTCTGCTCTCAAGGTTACAGCGGTCAGCGGCACAAAACATGCACAGGATTGTGTTACATGTTTCCAGGACGCAAAAACATTAAAAGGGATAGTAAATCATAGATTATCCCATGATTTACTCACCCTCAAGCCATCCTAGGTATAAATGACTATCTATCTTCTTTTTTTTTTTGTCAGACGAACACAATCGGAATTATATTAAAAAAAAAAACATATTCTGGCTCTTCCAAGCTTTACAATGGGAGTGAATGGGGGGCGAGATTTTGAAGCCCAAAAAAGCACATCCATCCATCATAAAAGTAATCCATATGGCAATTTATTCAAATAACCCCATTCATAAGTACGTGAACCATTGATTCTCAATACTGTGTGTGGTTACCTGATGATCCACGACTGTTTTTATGTTTTGTGATGGTTGTTCATGAGTCTCTTGTTTGTTCTGAACAGTTAAACTGAGCTCTGTTCTTCAAAAAAATCATCCAGCTCCTGCAGATTCTTCAGTTTTCAAGCATTTTTGCATATTTGAACCCTTTCCAGCAGTGACTGTGTGATTTTGAGATTCATCTTTTCACACTGAGGACGACTGAGGGACTCAAACACAACTATTAAAAAAGGTTCAAACATTCACTGATGCTCCAGAAGGAAACGCGGTGCATTAAGAGTCGGGGGGTGAAAACTTTTGAACAGGATGAAGATGTCGCAATTTTTCTTATTTTGTTTAAATATCATTGTTTTTCATTTAGTACTGCCCTTTGGAAGAAACAGAAGATACCTGCATGTTTCCCAGCAGAAAAATTAAGTACAATTTACCTTGATATTTGAATTCAAAAGTTTTTACCCCCCGGCTCTTAATGCATCGTGTTTCCTTCTGGAGCATCAGTGAATGTTTGAACCTTTTTTAATAGTTGTGTTTGAGTCCCTCAGTTGTCCTCAGTGTGAAAAGACGGATCTCAAAATCCTACAGTCACTGCTGGAAAGGGTTCAAATATGCAAAAATGCTTGAAAACTGAAGAATCTGCAGGATCTGGAGGATTTTTCTGAAGAACAGAGCTCAGTTTAACTGCTCAGGACAAACAAGAGACTCATGAACAACCATCACAAAACATAAAAACAGTCGTGGATCATCAGGTAACCACACACAGTATTGAGAATCAATGGTTCACATACTTATGAATGGGGTTATTTGAATAAATTCAGCTATTGTTTTGTCTTGTGAACTAAATGCAAACATCTTTTATGTAAAATATCTTACTCAGGACAGTACTAAACAAAAAATAACATGCATTTTTTATTATCCCTCTTATTTTATTAAAATAATTCTCATTTTCACAGATTCTGCAAGGGGTTCACATACTTTTTCATGCCACTGTAAAAACTGATGATCGTGCTTCCGCTTTTCGTATTCTACAAAAGGTTTACGCTGAATGTCCTACGCCTTCCTTATTCTACTTACGGAACGAATGCGGCGGCAGTTTAATTTTTTTCAATAAGTAGAATAGGGAAGGCGTAGGACATACAGCGTAAGCTTTTTGAAGAATACGGAAAGCGGAAGAACGTGCAAGGCAATCATCTGTTTATATAAAGCATATACAGTTGTATTTTTTTTTTTTTTTCGAAAATGACTGATCATTTCTCTAGATAAGACTCTTATTCCTCGTCTGGTATCGTTTAAAGCCCTTTGAAGCTGCACTGAAACTGTAATTTTGACCTTCAACCGTTTGGGCTCCATTGAAGTCCACTATAAGGAGAATAATCCTGGAATGTTTTCCTCAAAAACCTTCATTTCTTTTCGACTGATGAAAGAAAGACATGAACATCTTGGATGACATGGGGGTGAGTAAATTATCAGGAACATTTTATTTGTAAGTGGACTAATCCTTTAATAAAGGGTTTCTTAAGTGAAGCAATGTTTTTTTTAAAGAAAAATATAAAAATAAAATAAAATATATAAATAAAAGCTTCCGGCAGACAGCCATACGCATTGATTTGCTATTTGGGAACTAATTCCTAGCGTAGCAGCCATACGCTATTTGTTTGAACCGCGAGTGGTGTTTAAGCTTATGCTACACATTGCGTCAGAAGTTACTCTTTTGACATAAAACAATGCGTACGATCGTCTGCCAGAAGCAAGTTATTATAGCTTATAAAGTTTTAAATATGGATATTTTTCTTACAAAATCCCATCACTTCAGTTCAGAAGGCCTTTATTAACCCCCTGGAGCCATATGGATTACTTTTATGATGGATGGATGCGCTTTTTTGGGCTTCAAAACACGGCCCCCCCCATTCACTTCCATTATAAAGAGCCAGAATATTTTTAAATATAACTCTGATTGTGTTCATCTGAAAGAAGATAGTCATATACAGCTAGGATGGCTTGAGGATGAGTAAATCATGGGATAATTTTCATCTTTGGGTGAACTATCCCTTTAACACTACAAATCAATGCAGTACTAGTCATACGGATTTCAAATGAATCATAATAAAACATACAGCAAGATTAATGCACAGCAGTTTAGTTTGTCATTTAGCAATTATCAATCAAGTTAATTAGCAAAATCTTTCCATATAGCAGAACGTAAAGCATAACACCCTTTCCATCAATATAAAGTGGTTTAAAATGGCTTTTCTGTAAAACAAGCACAATAAAATGACCAGTCTTTTAACTACAGGCCCACAAAACTCAATTACAGACAACTCACACACACACACACACACACACACACACACACACACACACACACACACACACACTCACAGCACTCAAATGAATACCAATCCCACACACACACACCCCAATGTCTCTACCTCTCTCACACACTCATGATGTGATCTGAATCCCAAAGGAATGTGATGAGATCCGGCAGTTCTGATTGGCTGAAGAAGCAGGAAGTGAGCACATTCCACCCACATTTCAACTCACACACCACAAACGACCAATCAAAACAACAGACAGTGTCAGGCTGAACCAATCAGAATCTTAGTTCATGATGAGGGCAGCAGGGATTGGATAATCAATGGTGGGTGGCTAAAAACAGCCCTATCAGCACTGCTCTATGTGACAAACAAAGCCCTTTTTGTCAAGCAATAGATTTGATACAAGGTGAAATGTTGTCTATTCTGATATTAGTGTGTAATACACATCATCCCCCCCTCATGGCTTATTGTTATTATCCGAGTCAAACAATAGCAAACCTAAATATTGAACTTAAAATGTCTCTGAATGTCTAAAGATTTTTTAATGTAAATAAAGATTTAGAGACAAATACTCAGAAAGTATAACGATAACAATCGAGAGAAATTATTAACATTTCAGAGCATGAGGCATGAAACACACAACAACATTCAGCAAAAATAACACGTTTCTTCTTGTAAGACAATAAATATACAGCTCACTTTAATTCATCTCTCAGATGTTTTTGTGGCTCATTCAAGATCAACATCAGATCTGACAGTGGACTCCAGACATCATGCAGAATTTCATCATCATCATCTGCAAACACACACATCTCTCATGAAACCTGCCTTACTGCTGCAAACACACACAGGACAGAATGTGAACACACTGAATCCACTGCTCTGAATCAAACTGCAGCTTCTCAGATTTGTTGATACAGTCAAATAGTTTAACTTAAAGGGTTAATTCACCCAAAAATGAAAAAAATATAATTTATTACTCACCCTCAAGACCTTCGTTCATCTTCAGAACACAAATTAAGATATTTTTTATGAAATCCGATGGCTCAGTGAGGCCTGCATAGCCAGCAATGATACTTCCTCTCTCAAGATCCATAAAGTTACAAAAAACATATTTAAATCGGTTCATGTGAGTACAGTGGTTCTATCTTAATGTTATAAAGTGATGAAAATATTTTTGTGCACCAAAAAACCCCCAAAATAACGACTTTTTAACAATATCTAGTGATGGTCGATTACAAAACTCTGCTTCATTAAGCTTCGGAGCTTTACGAATCACTGATTCGACTCAAAAGATTCATAACACTCTGATGCTTCATGAAGCAGTGTTTTGAAATCGGCCATCACTAAATATTGTTAAAAAGGCGCACAAAGGGTATTCTCATCGCTTTATAATATTAATTTTGAACCACTGTACTCACATGAACTGTTTTATATATGTCTTTAGTAGCTTTATGGATCTTGAGAGAGGAAATGTCATTGCTGTCTATGGAGGCCTCACTGAGCCATCGGATTTCATCAAAATATCTTAATTTGTGTTCTGAAGATGAACGAAGGTCTTACAGGTGTAGAACGACATGAGGGTGAGTAATAAATTATATTATTTTCATTTTTTTGGTGAACTAATCCTTTAATGACACGTTTTACAGTTTTAATGAAGAGTAAAACTGCTCTACTATGGTATATGATGCTCTCAGACTGACATGTGCCTGTATAGACATGTCTTTCTCTCTCTCTGTACACACATACCTCCATATACTGAGAAATTCACAGTGATTTGTAAGACAGCACATACCTCTTCCAATGTTCCCCCTATATATTTAACACTGACTGCATTTACAACATATGCTTAAATATATATATATACACACACACACCTATATACATAAACACATTTGTATGTATAAATGTATGTGTATATATACATATTGTATGTATAAATATATATTTATGTGTATATATGTGTGTTTATATACACACGCATACAGTATATACACATACTAATACATTATATATACACACACATATTTATACATATACATTGTGCACATATACATACATTTTACACACACATATACATATATATATATATTATATTTATATGCACATTATGCGTATATACATGCATACAAATATACATACACACACACACACATATATACACATCTACATTTGTATATGTATTTGTTTGTGTGTATGTAAATACTGTATGTGTGTATATAATATACTAATACATACATAATATATATACATACATTATTATCTATATATATATACACACACACATTATGTGTATATACATACATTATACACACATGCACATTGTGTATATACATACAAATACACAAACAAATATAATAATGTATACATATTTATAGTATAAATACTATAAATATGAAGTATTTACTTGTAGTTATATTATTTGCACAAAATATTCTAGACATAACAGTAATATTCTCAAGTGAGAAACTCATAATATTATTTTATTAAAGCTTATGTTAGGCAGTCCATAACAAAAATTGAATTAAATCTGCAACTTAGCATACATGCAATGGCAAGTAAGAAGTATAAAATATTTAGAATGCATATTAAGATTCAATAGTAGCAGTCTGATCACTAATAGCAAATAATCATTGCTGTATCAGACAGGCCTGTATGTCGGTCAATCGCTAGGGTAAATGAAGCCCAGCTGCGTGTCACTGATGATGACGAGGGTGGAAGCAGGAGGAGAAGCTCAGGCTTCTTTAACTGCATGCAGGCATATGCGTGTGTTTGTGGCCCTGCCCGCGTCTGACGCAACCACCGGAGATCGATACGATATGAAACCGGTAATACTGTCCAGAACTGGCCAACAGGAATACAGGAATCACATGATCATGCTGATATTTATACAGACCGACCCATAACAGCAGCAGATCAGTTAATCACTTAACACGAACACATCTGACAGGTTATTCTCCAAACAACACAACATTTATGTCTTTATTGCTTTGAATTAGTTCCCTATTATGACTGGAGACTTTTAAAAGAGCCATAATAAAAACAAAAACACACACATTGATCAAAAGAATCTGAGCCGTCATCAGGTTCAATCACACATCTGTCATCTGTCTGTGATCAAAGCACCGCTGCCGCCAGATCAAACCGATACAATGTATCAACAAGAAGATACAAAGTTGCGGATCAGAGCCAGTGTGAAGTGTTACAATGTATCACAGACGTTCCATCCGGCCGCGCGCTGTTACCACAGTCTGCGCTGGATACGCCACAGTAAACACCCCAAACCGGCGAGACCTTCAGATCTGCGCCCAAACACACGCAAATACTCACCAGAGATCTGCGATCGGGCCTGAGGGGATCGCCGGGTGTCCTCCGGGGTTAAATCCTCCCGGTCATGAGTGCTTCCCGTGGACAGAGAGTTGTCCTGGAAGGAGAGATTAGCCTGCGTCCCTCTCTCTCACACACACGCGAACACACGCTCGCGCTCGTAGGGATGAGAATGCAGGAATGTGACGTTTAGTCCGGTTTGCTGACAGGACACGCGCACGTGGCAACCAGGGATTGTGGGAATTTGAGTTCAAAGGGAAGTATAGTTATATCTAGTTGAATGGTTGTTGAAGGGAAGTATCTCGTTGTTAAAGTTTTTATTTTATTTTATTTGTATTGAAGCTTTGGAAATAGTGTTTGTAAAAAGGCCATGCCAGTAAAATACTTAAAATAAAACAAATAAAATGTATTTATCTACACTCTTAAAACAACCCAAGTTGGGTGTAAATGGACAAATGGTAATTTTATTGAACTCTTTTATTAACTTTTTTTGTTGAAAAATTACCATATTGCTGGCTTAAAATGAACCCAAAATAGACTGGAAATTAAAAATCAGACACATAATTACTAGAGGCAACAATAATAATCAAAAGGTGAACATTTATTAAGCAATTTAATAAATGTTTATTGTTGAATTATTATTTATTAAACTTATTAATAAATGTTAATTTCCAACATACTTTGGGTTCATTCTAAGCAAGCAATAGTCATTTTTAATTTAAAAAAATATATATATACAATTTTTTTTTTATTTAATAAAACTACCCAGCAGGTTGGGCAAACATTTAACCCAACCACTGGGTTAAAACAACCCATTCAATGGGTTAAAAAAAAAACAATTGCTGGGTTTGTCCATTTTCAACCCAACTTGGCTTGTTTTAACCCAGCATTCTTAGTGTATAAATCACCTGTTAATGATACCTAATAAAAAGAAAACAGTTTGTTGTTGTCCTTTCAAGTATTAAAATATAAAAGGCCGTTTTATGAACAAACTAAAACTAAACAAAAATGTTGCAAAAGTACCACGATACAACTTTTTTGTGGTGTCAGTATTCTTTCCCTTACTAAAAAGTAATATATTGTTTTGATATAAACCGTAGTACTGTAGTAGTATTTACATGATATAGGTATTTCTAAGAATACCAGTTTTACCATGTACTTGTTTTGTAAGTAATTGGTCAAAGTCTCTAGTCTATAACCACCTCATACCATCACTAAACCATTGTAACAACACAAAACTAAGGTATTTTTTATTCATAGAGCACATTCAATTGCATATAAAAGGTCATCAATTCACATAATCATCTTTTTCTTTGTTTTCTGATGCCCCCTAGTGGTCATAAATCTCTTCTGTCGTCTTCAGCCCTCTCACTGTCGCCCTCTTGTGACTGATCAATAAAGTACACATGGTTTTGTAGCACTCAGTAAAATGGCATTTGTGCTATTTATCTGGAAAATACACTTTTTTAAATTGAAAAGAAGAAATAACCTCATAAGGGACGTGGAAAAAAAATGTTATTTGTTGAGTTGTATTGAACTCAAAGTGGAGTTGCTTGAATTCACAGGGCCTGGGGAAAATGTGTAACGAGTAGGCTATAATAGTTGATCTTTGTTTTTCTTCATTTTTTACTATTGATGGCCATGTTGTGGGGTGCCATTTTATGAACTATTATATATTCTGAGAAGATTTAAAAAGACAACTGCAAAGTCACCTCCTTCTACATGCCAAAAACACATGTTCACAAGCACACACACACAATTATCACTTTGTTTGTGAAGGTCATCGCATGTGATGTCCTTCTTCGACACCTTTCAGTCGCTTTGCCATTTTGGCGAGAACTGTTTTCATCAATAACAGCACTGCCAAGCTCAAGTCTTACACACACACACACACACACACTGACACTCAGAAGTCTCCTGAAGTTCCTCACTCTCCAGATGGCAATAACACTTTAGCTGTCGCTGTCAGAGACTAATTAATCTTCCTGGTGTGATCCGTCTTCCTGCAGACTGCAGACTCTTCCTCCATCCCCTCTATCACTCCATCTCTCGCCCGGCCTGGACAGCCTGTCACCAACGCAACCCTCGACACACACCGTCCCCCGTTCTGTGAGAGCACCTCGAAATCTCCATTTCCTCCTGAGAGACTCCATTATGCCAAATACAAGACAGTTTTGCTAGTTTAAGTTTGTTACTCTGGTTGTTATTCAGCATGACCTGTTTTCCTCTTTTTTCATGTAATTACTATTTATACTGGGAACTGCTTGACAACACTTACCTTAATTTGCCTTGGCAACCATAGTTTCTGTATAAATAAAAAATGAAACAAAACAGCAACAGGAGATGAAGAAGATACAGTAGTTGTATATTATGATTTTACAGCAGTAACAATAACTGTAACTCCCAAAAAGTACTGTGGTGATATTGTAGTATCAGATGTTGTTGAACACTGATATCATGACATAAAAAAGTGCTGTTTTGCACAGGTACATTTCAAAGTACTATAGTACTTTTTAAAATAAGGGTAGTGCCATGGAAAATATATATAGAGAGTGGATATGTCTACTGTTAAAACAGCTGTTTTTGTGTGATGTGAAATATTAAAGATAAATCATATGAGAACTTGTGCATGTTTAATGTAAACATTACAATGCCACTGAAAACCAAAGTGACATTATTTCAGAGAGAGAAAAAAAAAATGTCAGTATTTTTTCAGTGTTTGGGTAGTTTTTGTGTTACCCAGATCCTGGGTCAGATGTGATAACACAGTGTTTGGGTAGTTTTTGTGTTACCCAGATCCTGGGTCAGATGTAATAACCCAGTGTTTGGGTAGTTTTTGTGTTACCCAGATCCTGGGTCAGACGTAACAACCCAGTGTTTGGGTAGTTTTTGTGTTACCCAGATCCTGGGTCAGACGTAACAACCCAGTGTTTGGGTAGTTTTTGTGTTACCCAGATCCTGGGTCAGACGTAACAACCCAGTGTTTGGGTAGTTTTTGTGTTACCCAGATCCTGGGTCAGACGTAACAACCCAGTGTTTGGGTAGTTTTTGTGTTACCCAGATCCTGGGTCAGGCGTAACAACCCAGTGTTTGGGTAGTTTTTTGTGTTACCCAGATCCTGGGTCAGATGTAACAACCCAGTGTTTGGGTAGTTTTTGTGTTACCCAGATCCTGGGTCAGGCGTAACAACCCAGTGTTTGGGTAGTTTTTGTGTTACCCAGATCCTGGGTCAGATTTAACAACCCAGTGTTTGGGTAGTTTTTGTGTTACCCAGATCCTGGGTCAGATGTAACAACCCAGTGTTTGGGTAGTTTTTGTGTTACCCAGATCCTGGGTCAGATGTGATAACCCAGTGTTTGGGTAGTTTTTGTGTTACCCAGATCCTGGGTCAGATGTGATAACCCAGTGTTTGGGTAGTTTTTGTGTTACCCAGATCCTGGGTCAGATGTAATAACCCAGTGTTTGGGTAGTTTTTGTGTTACCCAGATCCTGGGTCAGACGTAACAACCCAGTGTTTGGGTAGTTTTTGTGTTACCCAGATCCTGGGTCAGACGTAACAACCCAGTGTTTGGGTAGTTTTTGTGTTACCCAGATCCTGGGTCAGACGTAACAACCCAGTGTTTGGGTAGTTTTTGTGTTACCCAGATCCTGGGTCAGACGTAACAACCCAGTGTTTGGGTAGTTTTTGTGTTACCCAGATCCTGGGTCAGACGTAACAACCCAGTGTTTGGGTAGTTTTTGTGTTACCCAGATCCTGGGTCAGGCGTAACAACCCAGTGTTTGGGTAGTTTTTTGTGTTACCCAGATCCTGGGTCAGGCGTAACAACCCAGTGTTTGGGTAGTTTTTTGTGTTACCCAGATCCTGGGTCAGGCGTAACAACCCAGTGTTTGGGTAGTTTTTGTGTTACCCAGATCCTGGGTCAGATGTAACAACCCAGTGTTTGGGTAGTTTTTGTGTTACCCAGATCCTGGGTCAGATGTAACAACCCAGTGTTTGGGTAGTTTTTGTGTTACCCAGATCCTGGGTCAGGCGTAACAACCCAGTGTTTGGGTAGTTTTTGTGTTACCCAGATCCTGGGTCAGATTTAACAACCCAGTGTTTGGGTAGTTTTTGTGTTACCCAGATCCTGGGTCAGATGTAACAACCCAGTGTTTGGGTAGTTTTTGTGTTACCCAGATCCTGGGTCAGATGTAACAACCCAGTGTTTGGGTAGTTTTTGTGTTACCCAGATCCTGGGTCAGACTTAAGCCAGGGGTTGAGTTATTTATTACAGGCTTTTTGCACCCTCTTCAGGAGAGAGCAGTGCAGCTCCATCATGTCTTCGGTAAAATACAGGTTTGTGTACATTTTATTGTATCTAAAAATTCATTATTGTTCTGTACATCATTTAATTTTATGCAAAGGAACATACAGGTGTCGCTTCGATCTATTCGCGTGATGGAAACGCCTGATGCCTTGCATTAAATTGTATGATTTTATTCAAAAAGATCCAGAATATAAATACTTAGAATGGTAAATATGTTCTCAGAATTGTACACTGATTAATTAGGGACAGGTTATGGAGTCAGTCACAGCATTTTTCAGCTACGAGTGAAACGCAGGATAGCAGTTCCCCCGCCGAACGTGAGCCCTCTCCGGCATGAGATCCAGCACCGTTACGATGGAAACAGGACAACAGAGACTGGTTGATTACACTTGAATTTCTTCTTAATGTTATTGTCTAATTTTTACTTCTAATATTTTTTAAACAAGTTTAAATGTCTAAAATATGATTGAAAATAAAGGAATTGTCATGCAAAAATGGCTTATGTAAATGGAGTATGTAAAAAAAGTTTAGAGGATTTAACTTCATCCAAAAACATTAATTCATGTATTAAGTAAAAAAAGAGCTAGTATTATAGTAAAAATGAATCAACCCATTATGCTGGGTTAAATAAACAACCCAATTTGCTGGGTAAAATTACCCCAACATGTATTCTGTCCTATATTTACCCAGCCCTTGGGTTGAAAACAACCCAAATTGGGTTGATTTAAGCCAGTGTTTAACCCAGAGTGAAGCTGAATTTTCAGCATCATTACTCCATTACTCCATTATCACATGATCCCTCAGAAATCATTCTAATATGCTGATAAGCTGAGATCTCATGTGGCTCTGAGCCCGACTGTTTTATATGTGCCATCTGAACACTGCGTTTGTTTCGGTGATTCAACACACTTTATTGTAATAGTCTGTCATTAGATGGGTGAGTCACGCGGGCGTCGTGCCAGGCTGTGTGTGGGCAGTGGGCTCAGGCGGCACAATTTGTTGACTGTTTATTTGTCATGAACCTTTGTGTGTGTCCTCATTCAGCTGGTTGAGCGACACACACACAAACACACACATTCCCACACAATGTGACCACTACATGTGTGATCTGGGTCAGTCCTAATTTGGCTTAATATTGTGGATAAAAAGATTTTTTTAAGATGAAAATCATATTAGTTTGTTTCATCACAACAAGTGAACAAAAGGTTGAATTTCACAGAATAATTCAACTCCTTAGTTGGAGTGGATGTTTTTTTCCCAGCAGTATTTCTTTTCTATAATCAAAATATTGTTTTGGAATATTGTTTTAATTGGTGTTTAATTTAATAGTTTTCCCAGCATTCCTAATATATACATATATACTTTCTATCAGGTTATTCTTTCGTCAAATCTCTTTAACTAACAAAAGCCAGTATTAGCAATGGATATGGAATGATAGATTCTGTGATGTTTTGTGGTATTAGATGATTTGTGTGACTAAAATATTAAATTACAGAAATATGTTTGATAATATCAAAATAAAAAAAAAAGTTAAATTTAAAAGAGTTCCAAAGTGTTATACAATCACAAGAAACTGAAAGATATCATATAAAAAGAAAATAAAAAGAATTTACAATATATAAAATGAAGCATTTAAAATCAAAGTTGACATTCTCATGTAAAATGATGATGTTCCCATCCTGTTTATTTTCTTGTCATAGCCTAAATAACCAAATTATAATCAATAAACTTGAAGTCTGCTATGCTCTATTATAGAAATACTTCTTAAATTATAACAAAGTGGGTATATATACGAGTGGGTTACACAGTTCAAAAGCATCCACATAATAGAAACGACAAATCCATAATTCCATATTTCCGCATATCACCCAAAACGGCCCCACTTTCCAGACACAACACAAGTGGGTTCATGTAACGACTGTTTTGCGTTTGTTTTTCTCTGTGAACACTGCAGATCTGTCCAGAGCGAGCGAGCAGAGCCAGTGGAGGGTATTGAAGGCAGTAATTAGCGAGGGAGAGCCGGCGTGATGATATTTCTGTGAGGCTGTGGCCTGCGTTTAAAAACTGAAACGTGGAATTATGCAGGACGGCCACCTCCCTTCCTTCTGGTCCACGGCCCCATCCCAAACATAAACAACATCAGGCCCTGAGTTCAGCCACCTCGACACCTGCTGCTCACTCGCCTGTCTATAGATCTGAATGAACTCTACATGCAGTGCCACCTGTTTTTAACAGTTACCCTTAAAATAGTGCACAAGACTTGTCCTGCAGCGTTTGTGCTACAAACATAAATGATTCTTCAAATCATGCGTCTTGTTGAGGAAAGATGTGCCGTTACTTAGTCATCAGACCTAAAACAGGTGAAACTCTTGACATTAAAAACTAAGCAACCACCCAAAACACCCTAGAAACCACTCAGAAACAGCATAGCAACATGCTAAAAATACTTTAGAAGCCACTTAGCAACACACTAACAACCACTCCGATCACTATAGCAACTGCACAGCAATAACCTGGAAGCCACCCAGAACACCCTAGTAACTCCCTAGAAACCACATAGAAATGTGATAAAAACCACTCCGAACACCATAGCAAGCACATAGCAATGCCTTGGAAGCCAATTGGAGCACCCTAGTAGCTCCCTAGAAACAACATAGCAATGTGGGGAAAAAACATTTTAAACACTTTAGCAACTGCATTGCAATACCCTAAAACCTCCCTAGTAGCTCCCTAGAAACAACATAGCAATGTGGGGAAAAAACATTTTAAACACTTTAGCAACTGCATAGCAACACCTTGGAAACCTCCTTAGTAACTCCCTAGAAACCACATAGAAATGTGATAAAACCACTCCGAACACCATAGCAACCACATAGCAATGCCTTGGAAGCCAATTGGAGCACCCTAGTAGCTCCCTAGAAACAACATAGCAATGTGATAAAAACCCTCAGAACACCTTAGCAACTGCATAGCAACACCTTGGAAACCTCCTTAGTAACTCCCTAGAAACCACATAGCAATGTGATAAAATCACTCAGAACACCATAGCAACCACATAGCAATGCCCGGGAGGCCACCTAGAGCACCCTAGTAACTCATAGCAATGTGATAAAAAAAAAAAAAAAAAAAAAAAAAAAAAAAAAAAAACCACACACACTCAGAAAACCAAAACTCCATTGCAATGCCCTGCAACTGACCCAGAACACCATAGTAACTGCCTAAAACCACATAGCAGTGTGATAACACTTAGAACACCTTAGGAACCACATAGAAATAATCTGGAAGCCACCCAGAACACCCTAGTAACTCCATAGAAACTATGTAGTAATGTGATAAAAACATTTAAAACACCTTAGCAACTGCATCGCAATGCCCTAAAAACCTCCTTAGTTACTCCCTAGAAACCACACAGCAATTTTCTAAAAACATTCTGAACACCTTAGCAACTACATAGCAATGCCTTGGAACCTCCTTATTAACTCCTTAGAAACCACAGAGCAGTGTGATAAAAACCCTTAGAACACCTTAGCAACTGTATAGCAACACCCTGGAGGCCATCTAGAACACCCTAGTAACTCCCTTAAAACCACATAGCAATTTGATAAAAACACTCAGAACACCTTAGCAACTGCATAGCAACACCCTGGAAACTGATGCAGAACACCATAGTAACTGCCTAGAAACCACATAGCAGTGTGATAACACTCAGAACACCTTAGTAACTCCCTAAAAGACATAATAATGTGATAAACCCTCAGAATGCTTTAGCAACTGCATAGCAATGCCATGGAAAACATCCAAAACACCCTAGCAACCACCTAGAAACAGCATAGCAACACGCTAAAAAACGTAAAAAAAACTTTTTCCAGCCATATAGAAGCACACTAACAAACACTCTGAACACCTTAGCAACTGCATAGCAACGGCATGGAAACCACCCTAGTAATTCCCAAGAAACTGAATAGCAATGTGAAAAAAACACTCACAAAGCCATAGCAACTTCATAGCAACATCCTGGAAACCACATACAATATTCTAGCATTATGATGGCAAGTTTTGTACAGGCAAACACTACTCACATTTTCTTGAAACTATAAATGTAAAAATGTAGTTCAGTTTTTCTATAGCACTACTACAGCACAGCTATAGACAGAAAATGAAGACTGACAGGCAGTGTTGAGCTTAAATGGCTGAACATTTAAACATAATTGAAGATTACCAGGTGTTACAAACACACAACTACTCACTCAGTGTGTGTTTGGCTCTTTAGCCAGCAGGTGGGGACAGAAAGCCAGCCAGACAATTGGTGTGTGTGCATGCATGTGTGTGTGTGTGTGTCAGCAGTTCTCAGACCATTTCTTCCTTCTTGCTGCTGTCCACCATATGTCATCAGTCCACACCAGCAGAGATCCTAATGAGTAAAATAATTTGTTAGAATTGTTTTTGTGTTAAAGGGATAGTCCACCCAGAAAATGACAGTTCTGTCATCATTTACTCACCGTCATGTTGTTCCAAACCTGTATGACTGTATGACCTGTATGACTTTTGTATGATATTTTAAGACTTTAAGATATTTTGGTAACCAAACAGTTTCAATTCCCATTGGCTTTCATTGTACAATGGAAGTCAATGGGAACTGAAACTGGTTACCAAAATTATTGTACAATGGAAGTAGATGGAAACAAAAAATGATTACCAAAATTTAAATTCTTGTATAATGGAAGTCAATGGGAACCAAAACTGGTTATCAATATTCTTGTAAATTGGAAGTAGATGGAAACAAAAAATGATTACCAAAATTTTAATTCTTGTACAATGGAAGTCAATGGGAACCAAAACTGGTTACCAAAATTCTTGTAAAATGGAAGTCGATGGTAACCAAAACTGGTTATCAAAATTCTTGTAAAATGGAAGTCAATGGTAACCAAAACTGGTTACCAAAATTCTTGTAAAATGGAAGTCAATCGGAACCAAAACTGGTTTCTAAAATTTTAATTCTTGTACAATGGAAGTCAATGGTAACCAAAACTGGTTACCAAAATTCTTGTAAAATGGAAGTCAATCGGAACCAAAACTGGTTTCTAAAATTTTAATTCTTGTACAATGGAAGTCAATGGTAACCAAAACTGGTTACCAAAATTCTTGTAAAATGGAAGTCAATCGGAACCAAATCTGGTTTCTAAAATTTTAATTCTTGTAACAATGGAAGTCAATGGGAACCAAAACTGGTTACTAAAATTTAAATTCTTGTAACAATGGAAGTCAATGGGAACCAAAACTGGTTACTAAAATTTAAATTCTTGTAACAATGGAAGTCAATCGGAACCAAAACTGGTTATCAAAATTCTTGTAAAATGGAAGTCAATCGGAACCAAAACTGGTTTCTAAAATTTTAATTCTTGTAACAATGGAAGTCAATGGGAACCAAAACTGGTTACCAAAATTCTTGTAAAAAGGAAGTCAATGGGAACCAAAACTGGTTATCAAAATTCTTGTAAAAAGGAAGTCAATCGGAACCAAAACTGGTTTCTAAAATTTTAATTCTTGTAAAATGGAAGTCAATGGGAACCAAAACTGGTTACCAAAATTCTTGTAAATTGGAAGTCAATGGGAACCAAAACTGGTTATCAAAATTATTGTAAAATGGAAGTCAATCGGATCCAAAACTGGTTTCTAAAATTTTAATTCTTGTAACAATGGAAGTCAATGGGAACCAAAACTGGTTACCAAAATTCTTGTAAAAAGGAAGTCAATGGGAACCAAAACTGGTTTCTAAAATTTTAATTCTTGTACAATGGAAGTCAATGGGAACCAAAACTAGTTACCAAAATTCTTGTAAATTGGAAGTCAATGGGAACCAAAACTGGTTACCAAAATTCTTGTAAATTGGAAGTCAATGGGAACCAAAACTGGTTATCAAAATTATTGTAAAATGGAAGTCAATCGGATCCAAAACTGGTTTCTAAAATTTTAATTCTTGTAACAATGGAAGTCAATGGGAACCAAAACTGGTTACCAAAATTCTTGTAAAAAGGAAGTCAATGGGAACCAAAACTGGTTTCTAAAATTTTAATTCTTGTACAATGGAAGTCAATGGGAACCAAAACTAGTTACCAAAATTCTTGTAAATTGGAAGTCAATGGGAACCAAAACTGGTTACCAAAATTCTTGTAAATTGGAAGTCAATGGGAACCAAAACTGGTTATCAAAATTATTGTAAAATGGAAGTCAATCGGATCCAAAACTGGTTTCTAAAATTTTAATTCTTGTAACAATGGAAGTCAATGGGAACCAAAACTGGTTACCAAAATTCTTGTAAAAAGGAAGTCAATGGGAACCAAAACTGGTTTCTAAAATTTTAATTCTTGTACAATGGAAGTCAATGGGAACCAAAACTAGTTACCAAAATTCTTGTAAATTGGAAGTCAATGGGAACCAAAACTGGTTATCAAAATTATTGTAAAATGGAAGTCAATCGGATCCAAAACTGGTTTCTAAAATTTTAATTCTTGTACATTGGAAGTCAATGGGAACTGAACCTGGTTACCAAAATTCTTGTAAATTGGAAGTAGATGGAAACAAAAAATGATTACCAAAATTTAAATTCTTGTACAATGGAAGTTGATGGGAATCAAAACTGGTTTCTAAAATTTTAATTCTTGTACAATGGAAGTAGATGGAAACTGAAATTGATTACCAAAATTCTTGTAAAATAGAAGTCGATGGGAACTGAAACTGGTTACCAAAATTTAAATTCTTGTTCAATAAAAACAGAAAATGTTTGGTTACCAAAATTCTTCAAAATATTTTCTTTTGTTTTCAGCTGAAGAATTAAAGTCATACAGGTTTGGAATGACACGAAGGTGAGTAATGAAAATGTGCAACAATATTCAAAAAAGTAATATGCTACCTTGTTGTCACATGACCTCCACAGTGCATTGCATCGTGGACCTCATGTAATGTGCTCTGCTGAACACTGCACATTTTGCCAAATACTGCAGGTCATTTGAATATTCATTGCATTCAGAAAATGTTCATACTGTGAAACAATATACATACAACATACTGAAGAAATATGGTAATATGCTCTGTATGCATGAAGACAGGTGCTGCACAGCTCTGGCTGCTGATGCCCCCTGTTGGTGGTCGGCAGAACTGCGGGAGGCCCCCTGCTGCGCCCGCTGCCGTCGTCGGGCACTGGGTGAGTGTGTGAGCACCCGTTGAGTAGGTGGGTGAGCTGGGAGAGTGTGGGAGAGGTGGTAAGGGGGCAGATGGACTGAAGAGAGAAGTTCATGGAGGACGTAGAAGGTGTCAGGTACAGGAGAGGGAGGGTGAGAGAGAGAGAGACAGACAGTTTTCCTTATTACACAGTTTCCGATGTAGTTGCATCTTACCTCACAGATTCAGTATTATCAGTGCAGGATAAGAAGTTTTCATTAATACACACTCCTAAAGGTCCAAAAGGAGTTTAGAGACAGATATCACAAGAGAGCATATTTTAAAAAAAACTTTTATTCTCTAGTTCTTTAAAGAAGCATCTATTTTTTTACAGATCTGAACTTTATTATTCTCAAAAGAACACTATATACAGTCAAACCAAAATTTATTCAGACACCTTGAACATTACATTTATTAATTCAGTTTATTCACTATAGTTTAAATAAATGGTAATAAAATATGACAAGATCTCAGAGTTAAACTGTGTCAGAAAAAAATAATCTTAATTATGTCAGATATCACTTAAGCAAAACATGGTCAGGTCAAAGTGTCTGAATAATTTTTGGTTCCAAATTTTTATCAATTTTACTGGTAGTCCACTGAATGAAGAATTTTTGGGTATAATATGTCACAGTTTACTTTATTTTGCTATCCTCACTTACATAAATGAACTATAGTGTCCTGCAGACACTAGTAAAAATATACCAAAAATATGAAATATGTCTGATTAATTTTTGGTTTGACTGTATATATATATACGGAAGAGGATTAGGGCCAAGCAATAATAAAAAAATAAAACCATCTCGAGATTAAAGTTGTTAAATTTCGAGAAAAAAATCGTTAAATTTCGAGAAAAAACTCGTTAAATTTTGAGAAAAAGGTCGAGATAAAATGTTGACGAGTTTTTTCTCGTAATTTAATGAGTTTATTCTCAACATTTTATCTCGACTTTTTTCTTGAAATTTAATGAGTTTTTTCTCGTAATTTAACGAGTTTATTCTCAACATTTTATTTTGACTTTTTTCTCGAAATTTAACAACTTTAATCTCGAGATGGTTTTATTTTTTTATTATTGCTTGGCCCTAATCCTCTTCCGTACATATATGAAGCAAGAAGACAACTTTAATTTTTTCAGATTTTATTATGTTTAATATTAATATTTCATAAACCAAAACACTGATCTGAAGAACTTATAAAACATCAAGAATTTTATTAATCTCCCAAAAACATTTTGAAAATCTACACAGCAAAAGATGGATCTTGATAAGAATACAATCATTATTTTTTTTTATCAGATTTTCTCCAGTTTAATATTATTTCATAAACCAAAGCACTTTGAAGAACCTATTAAAAATAAAATAAAACATTTTTAAAAAATCTATACAGCAAAAGATGGTTCTTGATAAGACACCAATCTTTATTTTGTTCATATTTTAATATTATTTACTATTAATATTATTTATTTATTTTCTAAGAAGCCAAGTGTAATGGGCAAACAGTTGGTTAAATTAATACAAGCAAAAATAAATAAAATAAAAAATAAGTGATGTCAAAAGGGATATTTGTTTAATCCAAAAAAAACATGAGGAAAAATATTTTATATTTTTTCAATATTTTAAATATGAGGGAGAACAAAACACTAAACTTGGTTTAGGTATTTATCTGACAAAATTATCTGGCCAAAAAAGGCAAACTACAGCTACAGGCTTTATTTTACTATGCAAAAAGAAATGCATAGAAAAACAAAAAGCACACAATGACTATAACATGATCAGCTATTAAGCAGAAAAGTCTCTAAACACACCGAGGGTTGTGTGCTTGTGACCGTCATGTACAGCATGTGTCAAAGTTGTTAAATGAACTCTGCTTCTGTCCCACTCGTTGGTTAATTTCTCCTTTAATGAGCATTCCTGAGAGGCTGATGCTCGTTTGAATGTCGGACAGTCACATTTTATTGCTGTTTTCTAGTCTGGACACCTTGTTATGCACAGATTGCCACATTTTCTGTGTGTGTGAGAGATACTTCAGCAGACGCTCTTTAAACCTCCACGTCTCTGCTGCTCTCAGCCAGAGCATCATGTCATGAACTTTATATGTTAAAATGACCAGATTTTCACAAACTGTCCCCCCATTTCAGCGACCCACGTGTCTATTTGCTAAACACATTTACTCATTCTTTTGTATTGTGAAAGCAGAGAGAATCTGGTGCTTCGTTTACCAGCATCTTTTAAGTTAGTTGCCAGACAACGACAAGAAAGTAGATGCAACATGCAAAGACTAACTCAATATCTTTTTAGGGCCACTTTAAGAACAAATGCACTTGTTTCGCAGGTACCTTTTTACAGGAAAGTGACAATAATTAGAGCAGCTTTATAAGAATAGAGTGTTGTCAAACGCAGCAATCACACCCTGATGATTAATTATGATGCTATTGGAGTTTATAAAAGGTGGCGACAGATGAATTAAATAAGAGAGAAGTGGCCAAACCCATGAAACGGCGAGCACAATCAAAAACCCGTCGGTTAACTTAAAGATCTAGAATAATCTGTACTTAACAGTTTAATTTGCACACCCTACTGCACACATTAAATGCTTAAGATGCCTCTCTATTATCTCAACAGACACTGATCATTGGTGCTTTGATTTTAGTCGTTCAAAAAACTGTGAAATGAAAGCAGTGGGTGTAGCTACAGTAGGTTTCAAACCATGAATTTCAAATCATGTTTTTAGAATCTTAATAAATTCAACCCACCAGCTCAATATCAGTTTGAAGGTGGCAGGGAAAAATACAAACCAAAAACTCTTAATGCACAATGAGGTCCAACCAGAACGTGTCCCGGTTAAGACTGAAATCTACTGGCGAGCGAACCGTCACCCCACACCCTGCACTCATGTCTTCAAAACATGCCCTGTTGTGTCAGAGGGGCGTAAAATTAAATCAAGTCTCACTGGATACACTGGCTCTCGCTAAAACTCGCCAAAACCGAACCCACATAAAGACTAACGACTTTACCAGCCTAATGTTTAATTAGACCAAACCCCTGCCCTGCTTTCCTGCCCCGAACAGACTGGAATCCTGCACATAATCACCCCCAGTGTCAGGCCGGGACAAAAACCGCATGGTGTGACTGTAACTTCGGTTTCTGTGGGGGTTTTTTGGGCAGAGCGAAAGCTTTTGTGAGTGCATCCGTCGTTCCTTCGTCATCACGTCTGGGTTTGGACACACTGAGTTTTGGGAGGACGTGACCATCATCCAAACTATTTACACTAATTGCATATTTACTGTTAGTAAATCACAGGGCAGAACTGGATTTCTGAGGGGAATCATTTAGCAAAAATACTGACCGTGGCAGGTGCTGGTACACAAATAATAGTTTTTAAGCTTCGGTTTACATTTGCAGGGGTCTTAAAATGGATTTGGACTCTTAAGTCACACCTACAACATGAGTCTCCCTAAAACATTTAACACCTACTGTAAATCTAGATATTTTTATAAATAAAATAGGCCTCATTCATGAAACAAAAGCTGTGTGTCTCATTCATAAATCCACATGCATCATTGCTGCATTGCAGTTTATGTTATAATGGTTTTATCATTATGTTTAAGCAGATTTTGTACTCATTCTCAATGATGATGCTCGTTAATGTAGAACAGTACATTTGTACTTTATTATAGGAAAGAAATACTGTAATACTAATATTTTTAATGAAAATAAAAATACATTACTGGGTTAAAAACAATCCAAATTGGGTCGAAATTGGACAAACCCAGCAAATGGTTTGTTTTAACCCAGCAGGTTGGGTCAAACATTTAACCCAACCGCTAGTTTGGGTTAAATGTTTGTTTTATTTAACTCAACTATTGTGTAAAAATTGATGTATTGCTTGCTTAAAATGAAGCCAAAGTATGTTGGAAATGAACATTTATTAATAAGTGAATTGAATAATAATTAAACAATAAACATTTATCAAATTGATATTAATAAATGTTCACCTTTTGATTATTATTGTAATTATGTGTCTGATTTTTAATTTCCAACCTATTTGGGGTTCATTTTAAGCCAGACATATAGTCATTTTTAGTTAAATAAAACTACCCAGCAGGTTGATCAAACATTTAACCCAACTGCTGGGGTTGTCCATTTTCAACCCAATTTGGGTTGTTTTTAACCCAGAAAGTGTATAGTTGACTAACTACAACTAACACCAAAACCATAAAAAAACTTTTTAGATACTTGAAATAAAACGTTAACTGAAATTAAATAAAATGTACAAAAACTTGCCAAGGCAAGATTTCTTATTTTCATTTAATTAAACTTGATTTACTAAAATAATTTAAATAAAAATTGTTAAAATTTATATAGACATTAAAACAAGCACTTTACAATAAGATTAATTTGTTAACATCACTTAATGTATTAACTAACAATAAGCAATACATTTGCTACTATATTTATTATTTTTTGGGTTACACTTTTGTTACACTGTAATTATACATTTAAGTACTGAGTAATATTAAATAACTACATGTACTTACTATAGGGTTAGGATTAGGGTTTGGCTTGATTTAGGGTTAGTTGCATGTAATTATGCATAATTTATAGATATTACAACAGTAACTACATGTAACAATGACACTAAAATAAAGTGTTACCAATTTTTGTTAATGTTAGTTAATAAAAATACAGTCGTTCACTGTTTGTTCATGTTAGTTGACAGAGCATTAAATGTTAACAAATGCAACTTTTGATTTCAACAATGTATTAGTAGATGTTGAAATTATCATTAGCTAATATTAATAAATGCTGTAGAAGTGCAGTTCATTATTAGTACATGTTAACTAATGTAGTTTACAGTAAGGTTCATTATTTAACATTAGTTAAGTGTTACCACAAAAACTAATACAAATGTCAAAAACATTAAACAAAATTATTAAAAATGTAAAATTATAGCACTATAAAATATTGAGGGAATGAACAACTTAATGTTTCTAAAAAAAATAAAAAAAATAAATGAAATATGATGTTGTTCATAAAATTAACCATGAACATTTGTTTCACTTTTTTTGGAATCTTTTGCAGTGACATTCAGACAAGCATCTTAAGTGTCCATAATTACACTGTACATTCAAAGCATTTTATCCTCATCCTCATGACATCACACATGCAGCAGATGTTGTTCGGGCTGTACAGGGTGTCTTCACCTCACTGAACACCTGAAGGGTTTAACGTCCTTTAAATAAAAACCCCAGACCCTAAACCACAGTCTGCCTCTCGGTCCTCTTTAGAAGTGTGTGTGTGTTTTAACATTCGGTCTATTGAACAAAGAGGGTTTTCGAGTGTGTTTGAACTTGACTTTGTGGGCAGACACTCTTTTTGGGGAAGCGTTGAGGGTGGGTGTTGTGTGTTTGAGTGTTTGGGTGGAGGGGGCTTTGACAATGACTTTGTGTGTGTGTGTGTGTGTGTGTGTGTGTGTCAGCAGGCAGATGCTGAGGCCCACAGTGTGGTGTGCCATGAAAAGGGTGTGTGTGTGTTACCCGTGGTCTCTTAATGAGTGTGTCTACAGGCATTGGCATGGAGTGTGTGTGTGTGTGTATGTGTGCGGGGGTGGGTGGGTGGGTTTTTGGGAATAAAAAAAAACAAATGACCAAGATGCGATGACTCAGCTTTGTTCAGTTGTGTTAGTTCAATGTGTGTGTGACACTTCTAGATTATACAGCTGAACAAATTATAGATGACAATACTACTAGTATGCCTGAAAGAAAATAAATGAATACTTTTATTCAGCAAGGATGCATCAAAATTCTGGGTCAAACACAACACCTAAGTTCCTTATTTGATCATGGCAATAGTCTGACCATGAACCTAAATACATAGACATGACTAAGCATCCTCTGGCGGCACCAAAAAGCATAATCTCAGTTTTACTTTGGTTCAACTGAACTAGATTGTGAGCCATCCAGCTCTTAACCTCCTCTAGACATGCAAAACATAAATTAGAGCCATAGTTCTCTCCCACTCTCAAAGGAAGATAAATCTGTGTATCATCAGCATATAAATGGTAAGACATGGCATATTTTTATTTTTTTTTTTTAAATTGAGCACAGGGGCAACATATACAAGGAAAATAAATAGGGCCAATAACAGAACCCTGAGGAACCCCACAAGTGACAGGCGCTGTTGTTGAAACAAAGTTACCATACTTTACAGAGAATGATCTATTTGAAAGATAAGACTTGAACCACTCTAAAACCATCCCATGAATTCGAGTCAAATGGTATAAGCACTTTATAAGAATCACATGGTCTATTGTGTCAAAAGCTGCACTCAAGTCCAATAAAATCAGAGCTGCAGCGTTACCTGCATCTCTGATTATACGAAGGTCATTAACAACTCAAGTGTGCAGACTCAGTGCTGTGACCTGCACTAAAACAACACTGAAATTTGTCTAAGATCTTAAAATTGACATTAGCTGCGAACCTAACATATATCACAATAGAAAGCAGTTATTTTGAATAGCAATAATACTTCACAATATTCCTGTTTTGCAGTGGTTTTGATTAAATAAAAAAACATTGATATATAGTATGTGTGCTTGTTGTGGTCAGTTCAGTTGAAATTCACTCTCATGAATTGAAAGGATTCTTGAAGAATGAATTCTGCCCAACCCTGATGAATGTGTTCATGTGTGATTATAAGTCATTAAGCGTGACCCTGACCCGTGTCACTGCATGTCTGTGGTATTGTTCTCCTCTCTGCAGTCACATATTGTCTCTGATTATTGCATTACGTTTTCTGTCATCATAAACTATCAGACACTCACACCTAACAGAGGATGACGTGTGCTCATGTGTTTCCTCACAGAATCCGCTCTGAATCCCAGAAAAAACATTCTCTGCTGTAGCTTGAAAGACGAACTCATCAAGACCAAATATTTTCATTATATCCATGGGTTAAATTAGGTTGGAATGATCCATAACTCAATAAATAAATAAATAAAATAGGGCCAATAACAGAACCCTGAGGAACCCCACAAGTAACAGGCGCTGTTGTTGAAACAAAGTTACTATGCTTTACATGCTTGGCAGGTCATTTGGCAATCCACTTTCCATCTTATGCATGCTCCAGCCCAGGATTTGTTTGTTCCAATATATACTGTATACACTACAGCCATTTGATACATGCAATGAGTATTTAAAGCTAGAAAAAAAGCAAAACATCAGGAGGACAAAAAGCCTTGTTCTGACATCAGTGTGTGAATATGTCAACAGGAATGCATTGTTACAGCGAAATGCAATTCAAAATCTTCACAGCAAATTCTTTCCTTGTGTGAACCAACACACAGAGTTATGAGCAAACATACGGATCCTAATACATATATCATAATCATAAATGCACACAAAATGTGCACACCCTTCAAAACATTTACCATGGTAACCATAGTTTCCACAAAACACCATATTTAATACAAACCCGATTCCAAAAAAGTTGGGACACTGCACAAATTGTGAATAAAAAATAAATGCAATAATTTACAAATCTCATAAACTTATATTATATTCACAATAGAATATAGATAACATATCAAATGTTGAAAGTGAGACATTTTGAAATGTCATGCCAAATATTGGCTCATTTTGGATTTCATGAGAGCTACACATTCCAAAAAAGTTGGGACAGGTAGCAATAAGAGCCCGGAAAAGTTAAATGTACATATAAGGAACAGCTGGAGGACCAATTTGCAACTTATTAGGTCAATTGGCAACATGATTGGGTATAAAAAGAGCCTCTCAGAGTGGCAGTGTCTCTCAGAAGTCAAGATGGGCAGAGGATCACCAATTCCCCCAATGCTGCGGCCAAAAATAGTGGAGCAATATCAGAAAGGAGTTTCTCAGAGAAAAATTGCAAAGAGTTTGAAGTTATCATCATCTACAGTGCATAATATCATCCAAAGATTCAGAGAATCTGGAACAATCTCTGTGCATAAGGGTCAAGGCCGGAAAACCATACTGGATGCCCGTGATCTTCGGGCCCTTAGACGCACTGCATCACATACAGGAATGCTACTGTAATGGAAATCACAACATGGACTCAGGAATACTTTCAGAAAACATTGTCGGTGAACACAATCCACCGTGCCATTCGCCGTTGCCGGCTAAAACTCTATAGGTCAAAAAAGAAGCCATATCTAAACATGATCCAGAAGCGCAGGTGTTTTCTCTGGGCCAAGGCTCATTTAAAATGGACTGTGGCAAAGTGGAAAACTGTTCTGTGGTCAGACGAATCAAAATTTGAAGTTCTTTTTGGAAAACTGTGACGCCATGTCATCCGGACTAAAGAGGACAAGGACAATCCAAGTTGTTATCAGCGCTCAGTTCAGAAGCCTGCATCTCTGATGGTATGGGGTTGCATGAGTGCGTGTGGCATGGGCAGCTTACACATCTGGAAAGGCACCATCAATGCTGAAAGGTATATCCAAGTTCTAGAACAACATATGCTCCCATCCAGACGTCGTCTCTTTCAGGGAAGACCTTGCATTTTCCAACATGACAATGCCAGACCATATACTGCATCAATTACAACATCATGGCTGCGTAGAAGAAGGATCCGGGTACTGAAATGGCCAGCCTGCAGTCCAGATCTTTCACCCATAGAAAACATTTGGCGTATCATAAAGAGGAAGATGCGACAAAGAAGACCTAAGACAGTTGAGCAACTAGAAGCCTGTATTAGACAAGAATGGGACAACATTCCTATTCCTAAACTTGAGCAACTTGTCTCCTCAGTCCCCAGACGTTTGCAGACTGTTATAAAAAGAAGAGGGGATGCCACACAGTGGTAAACATGGCCTTGTCCCAACTTTTTTGAGATGTGTTGATGCCATGAAATTTAAAATCAACTTATTTTTCCCTTAAAATGATACATTTCTCAGTTTAAACATTTGATATGTCATCTATGTTGTATTCTGAATAAAATATTGAAATTTGAAACTTCCACATCATTGCATTCTGTTTTTATTCACAATTTGTACAGTGTCCCAACTTTTTTGGAATGGGGTTTGTACAATAAAATTGTTGTTGTAAAGAAATAAAACAGTGCGTCACAAAGATTCATACAAAGGTTTGAAGGAGATCAAATACACTCTTAGGAAAGATGGTTCTAAACAGAACCAGATTAGGGTTCTTCAGCTTGTAACAATAACAGAACCTTTTTTGGAACTAAATAGAACCCTTTTATAAGATTCCATATAGAATCATGCTTTGAAAGTACTATATAGAACCTTAATGGTGTTAAAAAGGGTTTTACATTAAAAAAAAAAAAAAAAAAAATTAATTAAGAAGGATATCAAGTGTTGAGAGTGTGTTGACAATCTGTGCAGATTTTTATATTTGAGCTCCAGAAACTCAATGGTCACAGATTACACCGTTACAGAAAAAAGATCCCTAAACTCCAACATAGAACCATTTGAAGCATTAACGGTTCTTCACGTCAGTATGGTTTGACATAGAACTGTTACTGTGTAAAGAACCATTAAAGAACAATCTTTTCTTTAAAGTGAACACTATTATGATTTTACACTGGTTAACAATAACTGTAGACCATGGTTACCATGGTAAAGTTTTGTACGGGCCTCTCTGTCCTCAGCTGAGCCACTGGTCTCATTTGTAACTCTGCTAACCTGCAATTGTACTGAGCTCCACATTTAGCAGCTGGAATGTTAGGGTGGGCTGAGTGTGTGTCACACAACAAAGCTGAACACAAGGGTGTAGCTCCCCGCTTCACATCCTCCTCCGAAACCACCCGCCTGGCCCGTCTGCATGGAAACACAGCCATCGCGGGCTGTCCAGCGCTCCCCACCCTCAATATAGACTCTAACCTCTCAACCTTTCTCACTCAGTCTCTCTCTACTCCTCCCAAGATCACACTGAACTGTACAACTCATGTTCATATACTGTATATATATATATATATATATATATATATATATATATATAAATACATCCTTGATGAATAAAAATATGATCTGCTGTGATTTTTCTTCATTACATTTGACTTGGCGATATCTTTGGAATAACTCAGATGATTAGGCACCAAATCTGAGATTTACATTTTAAATTAATTCACAATAAAACTAATCTCACCCCATACTGCACTATGAATATGCAGATGCTCCCAGTGTGTGTTTGTGTGTGTGTGTGTGAACACGGATGTGTCAAAATCCTTCATAACATTCTGTGTGACTCTGATCTGACGTGTCTGTTGGTAATATGATAAATTCAGGAAATCTTCTGCTGCAGTCTGGACACCTGAAGAACACTTAAAAACACATTTGTTTTATCAACACAGCAGCGGAAAAAAGACATTTGGCAATAAATGTTATTTGGCTTTTTTGATGAGAGACGAAAATGAGGAAGATTATAGCGTTTGAGCGACGGCATTCAGAACGGACAACCACACTGACCGCACTGACTCACAGTGAAGAACACACACACACTTATTCAGAGACCATTATAAGACCCACACTGCAACAACAACAACAACAAAAAAGAATGTTGCAATTAGCTATCACATCTTAAAATTTAGTGTTGAGATAACTCAAATATCCAGGTCACTTAACCCTTGTGCTGTGTTGAAAGTCCTAAAAGGGTTAGTTCACCCAAAAATGAAATTTCTGTCATTAATTATTCACTTTCATGTCATTCCAAACCCATAAGACCTTCATTCATCTTCAGAACACAAATTAAGATATTTTTGATGAAATCCAAGAGCTTTCTGTCCCTCCATAGACAGCAATATAATTACCAATTTCAAGCCCAGAAAGGTAGTAAAGACATCAATTAAATAGTCCATGTGGTTCAACTTTAATGTTATGAATACTTTTTATGCGCAAAAACAAAACAAAAATAATGACTTTATTCAACAATTTCTTCTATTCCATGTGGACTATTTTAATTTAGTCTTTACTACCTTTCTGGGGCTTGACAGTGGTAATTACATTGCTGTAAATGGAGGGACATAAAGCTCTTGGATTTCATCAAAAATATCTTAATTTGTGTTCCGAAGATGAACGGAGGTCTTACGGGTGTGGAACAAGTAATTTATGACAGAAATTTCATTTTTGGGTGAACTAACTTTTTAATTTGTTGTTCTGGCTCAAAAATGACCAGAATTTAAATTGCTTGTAAATCTCTCATTATGCTATATTATCACCAAATATTGGATTCATCTTTTTGACAACTAGTTTTCTTTAATTTAGCACAGGTTTTGTAGCGATCAATGAAGCCTGTGATCAATCAGATCCAAAAAGAAATACAAAACCTGTGCTAAATGAAAGAAAACAAGTTGATAAAAAGATTGAATCCAATATTTGGCTGTAACATACACTCTATATATAGTGTGCTGGCACAACAAAAAAAAAGAAAAAGAAGTTTGCATCAATTTTTTTGAGTTATGACAACTTTGAGTGAATTTACATTCAACCAACAAGCTACATTGAGTTACAGGAACTTAATAATTTGTAGCATAAACAATTTTTTTTAAGTTGAGTACTCAAAAAAAATTAAATCGCTCCAACTACCAGAGTTGTAGCCCTGGAACCAATTAATTTAATCTATTTCAGTTCAAATCAACAGCTATCATAACTTATTTAACATGTATATTTAATGAACAGGTAAGATATTACTCGTCACTGGCATTAGTGTAGTGTTTACCTTCATGTATCTGCTCTTCAGCACTATGATAACCACAAAAACTCTTTTAAATGTCAAACATAACAGCATTAATCACTAACAGGTCTTTCCCTTCACTAAAAACAAATGAATTAACACTTAATTTCAACATTTATTCTCCTTATCCAGTCCTTTACAAAGCATGCTGGGAACTAGTAATCTACTGCCTATTTTCTGAAGTTATCAAGACAATTTCATTAAGTTACTACAACTTAATTTTTTTTGAAAAAGAAATTTGAGTTTAAATTATAGATGATATTTAGTTGATGTAATGATTAAGATTATTATGTCAACAGAACTCTACAAAATAATGTTTGCAACATAAAAGGTTTAATTAAAACAATAAATGAGAATTTTTAACTTGCAACCATGCATTTATTTAAGTTATGGTAACAGGTCCCCTCAATTACTTTTTAGAGTGAACGAGAGATTTATAAGTGATTTTTTGTAGGCCGGGAACATCAACAAAGTTCTTTCTTTTGGGAAAGTCATATCCTGTGTGGGTAAAGTCAGTAAGTTTTAGTCCAATGCAATAATATTAACTAGTATTTTCAGGAAAAAGAAAATCCTCTCTGATTCAAAATGACAGTAATACAACTCAACATTTCAAGCTGACTAAATTTTAAGGCAGTTCAGACACTTACTTTAAGTCGATTTTTTTTTAACTCCAACATTTCTCATCTGCACTCAACAAAAATCACCTGAGCAACTAGTAAAATTCTCATCTGGGAAAACACAGACTTCCATATGGCCTTGTGTCTCTGAATGCCAATTAATCCCAGTTCTAGACTAAAGAATTTTCAATAAAGAATAACATTGACAGATTTTGAATGCCTATGGGAAAGTGCCGCCGACGTACAAAGCTCAGAAAAGCACCTGCTGAAGGTGTGTGAATGAACGAATGAATGAATGATGACAAACATGCGCTGTTGTTCGCCACCCCTCCCTGACGCTATATCTCCATTTCTTTCTATTCTTCTCTTAATGCATTGTGTTGTCAAAGACAGAAACTGAAAGCAGCGGCGTCAACCCTTCCAGAAGTCTTCACCCAGAGCGTCGCCAGAGAGCATTAACCCCGAACAATAGTGAGATTTCACTAATGTGTCTGATGAAAAAGGCAGGGAGGGTGTCTCACTCCACCCTGGATGAAATATGCAAGCGAGTCTCTCGATCGCCCGTCTTTCTCGTCGGGTGACCGGGCCCTTGAGATGTCTGTCATCTGCCGCCCTCTCCCTCTCTCTTGGGACGCGGGGAAGGAGGCGCGAGACGCCTCCCACCATCTTTAATTTTCACCTCGGTTGCCGCACCGACACCATGGCAACTGAAGGGTGGCGACCTCGCGTATCCGGATGCTGTCGTTACCCTTCGATGCCCCGAGAACTCATGACCACTACGGGCCGACGGGGGGCCGTGCGCTCTGGAGACCGAAGATGAGAGCCTTGCCAAATATAGTTCTTGTCAAAGAACAAACGAGAGAGCAGGTACAAGGACTAGAGTGAACGTTAACTGGTTGTTTAGTGTAAACTTGTATAGTAAACCAGTGCAAAAGCATTACTCCAGTCTTCAGTGTCACATGATCCTTCAGAAATCACTCTAATATGATGATTTGCTGCTCAAGAAACATTTCTGATTATTATCAATATTGAAAACAGTTGTGCTGATTCATATTTTTATTGAAACTGATATTTTTTTTCATTCTTTGATGAATAGAAAGTTAAATTAAGCAGCATTTATTTGTAACATTATAAATGTCTTTACAGCCTCTTTTGATCAATTTAATGCATCCTTGTTGAATAAAAATAATTTATTTAAAAATGTGCATATATGTCACAATTTAGTTCCAATCTCTAAAGTTCTAAGGTAGCCTATAGTTTATTTGATCTCTTTCTTGATTTACATTTGATAAGACTGCCAAGTTAAAAAATGTATGCATTTTTAGTTGAATTTAAAATCTGATGATAAATAGATGGCACTCACTAAATTAAACTAAAAATATAATTTGATGTAGCATAAAACATAGCATACTATTGTCTGAAATGTTTAAAGTATGCAGTATGCTAGTATTTTTTGTTAATTCCGATCAAATAATGAAGCAGGAAAAAGCTGTTAAAATGGTTCAAATTGACTCAAATTGAATTTTTTAAAGGGATAGTTCACCCAAAAATGAAAATTATCCCATGATTTACTCACCCTCAAGCCATCCTAGCTATATATGACTTCTTTCAGATGAACACAATCGGAGTTATATTAAAAAATATTCTGGCTCTTCCCAGCTCTGTAATGGGAGTGAATGGGGGGCGAGGTTTTTAAGCCCAAAAAAGCACATCCATCTGTACGAGAGTGACCTCTGACCTGATGTATGACCTAATGACGAACACGGAAGCGCAGCGGATACCCTCACAGCAAAAGAACTCCGCGGCGGATCGGCTGCGGAGGTATCGCAGCTTCCGGAACGTATCCGCGAACGGACCCGTATCGGTGTCTACTTGCGCGCAATGACGGATCCGCAACGAAGGCGGTTCGCGGACCAGCCATGGCTCCGTGCTGCATCCGCGATTAAAACCTTACCTCCGCGGCGGGTCCGTTTGGGACCTGCAAATTGATACAACAGTTACAGTAAAGGTGCGTGCGCGTCTGCGGATCCGATATGGGTCCGCTCAGGATTCGCCGATTGACAGTAGAATTTACGGCGCCGCCCGGAGGCAGAGCTGATCCTCTGGGCGGCGCCAAAACGAATGTGACAGTCACGCGGGATTGGCGACTCGAATGTGGATCCGCATAGGAGTCTCCTGCTGTGTGGGTAGAGCAAAACAAAACACCGGTCATAAATTAGAAGTCTAAAACGAGAATTTTTAAAGAGAAATGTGAGAGGATTTCGATGTAAGAGAAGAGGAGCTTGGGTTTGTTGCCCAGACCTATTTGTCTGAACCGCGAGAGGCAAAGTTTACACTGCTCCTACATCCTACGTCATACGCCGAACTCGACTCTCTCATGAACACGTGGACGGACATTACCAGAAGCCAGTGATTCTAGTTTATAAAGTTATAAATATGGATATTTTTCTTACAAAAACGCATCATTTTGCTTCAGAAGGCCTTTATTAACCCCCATATGGTCGTATGGATTACTATTATGATGGACTGATGTGCTTTTTTGGGCTTCAAAATCTCAGTTACCATTCACTCCCATTATAAAGCTTGAAAGAGCCAATATATTTTTTTATTTAACTCCAACTGTGTTTGACTGAAAGAAGATAGTCATATACACCTAGGATAGCTTGAGGGTGAGTAAATCATGGGATTATTTTCATTTTTGGATGAACTATCCCTTTAAAAAAATTGTTACGCTGAATAAACTGTTTTTGTGGGAAAACAGCTAATCATTTAATGAACTGACAGCCTATTGGCTAATATTCAACACATTTGCTCTTAAACATTTGTTTTGGATTGATCTATTTTAGAGTTTAGACCAAAAAAAAAAAAAAAATCTGTTTTATAAGAGACAATTGCACGATAGGTAGGATTCTGTTTACGGCACTTCTCATTCATTTCTATGCTATCCTCAAACAGTGACTGACTGTCGCACAACTCTGAGCAAAATTCAATGAAGTGGCTTTGGAGAAGGTGGTATCTTGCTAATGCTAGCCTCTCCTAAATTGCCTACCCTACCATTAACTAGCAACTTGGATATTTAAGTTCCCTCAACAAGTTCAATCCAGAGAAGTTATTCCAATCTAACACTACAATTTAAGTTAAAGGGTTGATGGCCGATTTCAAAACACTGCTTCATGAAGCTTCAGAGCTTTACAAATCGAATTAGTGGTTCGGAGCGCCAAAGTCACGTGATTTCAGCAGTTTGATATGCGATCTGAATCACTGATTCGCCACAAAAGATTCGTAACGCTCCGAAGCAGTGTTTTGAAATCGGCCATCACTAGATAAGTTGTCATTTTGTTTTTTTGGCAGACAAAAAAATATTCTCGTCGCTTTATAATATTAATATTGAACCACTGTACTCACATGAACTGATTTAAATATGTTTTTAGTACCTTTATGGATCTTGAGAGAGGAAGTACCATTGCTGTCTATGCAGGCCTCACTGAGCCATCGGATTTCATCAAAAATATCTTAATTTGTGTTCTGAAGATGAAAGGTCTTACGGGTGTGGAACGACATGAGGGTGAGTAATAAATGACATTATTTTCATTTTTGGGTGAACTAACCCTTTAATTGCAACAATCTTTTTTTATAGTATAGACATGGAAGGTTGAATGCATTGTATTGTGGGATACAGTAATTTGTATAATGTGCATACTGCTTATTTTGGGAAAGTGTATCAGGTCATTTGGGCACTGCATACATCTACAAAATTTGCATACTCCGCAGGTTTGCACTTCATTATGCAAAAACAGTATTTATGGTGGTATGCTATTCCAAACATCGCCATAGGCTGCTTCAAAATCACTGTGTAGTTTGTCCAGGCTGTGTGGGTCAGTCAAACCTTTTGACCAGTTCCTCACATGCACTTTACACACAATAAGTGTACAGGATCTGGCTATTATAACCAGGACATGAACTATCCTGTTTCTATGACATTGTGTGTGTGTGTGTGTGTGTTAACTGAGGCTGGCTAATCAGCTGATGAGGTGTTTACAGACCCCCGTCGCCTGGAGGGGCCCTAGTGAGCATGAGACATGACTTACAGTTACACACACACACATGCACACACGAGACATGCACGCATGACACAGGACACACACACACACAACACTGAGCTCTCATTACTCTGACAGTCATTTGCAACGCTGCATGCCGAATTAGCCCAGCAGTAGAGAAACCGCTGTATAATGGCTGCTGCCTGCCGGATGGGCCACAATGCAGATAAAAGCATTCTGGGTAAAATCAGGTCATCTTACAGGAAAGCAGAAATCCATACGGATGAGATGAACTACTGATGCAACAAGTACAGCACAAGATTTTAGAAAAGTCTCTGCTGATGTCTGCTCTGGTGAGTGTGTGATGTTATGCTAATAAAAGCACATTCACTCGTATATTTATATATATATATGCAAAAATGCTGTAAAAATATGTCAATTGTTCATGTGGTTGGTGTGATTACGTATAATGATGTTAGGGTTTTTAGCACTAGACTATTTCCAGTTGCAGTCAGACAGTTAGACAAAGAAACGACTCTATAAATGGCTGCCGTTTCCCACCGAGGTCATCTGAAAGGTCACGCAGGCCCTGATTCCCACACCAACATCAGAATGAGAGGATGGAAAAGAGAAAGCATGAGAGAGGAACAGTCACCGTGTGCCCAGCAAATATTATCAGCCAACTCTCTGAAGTCCAACCAGGAAGTCAGAAAGGAAGTCACGATGAGTCACCGTGGCGATAACCTCAACTCCTGCCTAGCCAATACAGTATCAATAACACACACACACTCATACACTCAATCATACACACACTTGATTGTTTAGTGAATAAGAAAAAATGGAAAGTGCACTTGACACAAAAAGTCAATGGATATAGACAGATATGGAGAGTAATATGTATTTATCTGCGTGTGTGTATTATTGTAAATAAAAGTTGTGAAATTTGTTTAAAATGCTTAAAAATAAATTATTTAAATAAAAAAAAAAAATCTAAATAATTTAATAATACATTTTAAAATTTAAAATGCTTAGAAAAGCTTTAATAATTTCGAAAAATTTAAATTTATGACGTTTAAGATAAATGTATAACTATTAAACGTGTAACAAATTATTTAAAAAATAAATGTATAACAAATTATTTTGATATAAATGTGTGTGTACATATATTACATCATCAATGTAAATATTTAAAATAAACATTTTATATAAAATGTTACAATATAAATTATATACATATATATATATAACAATTATATAAAAAATATATAATTCAATGAATGAATGAATGAATGAATAATGCATTTATATAATTGCATAGTCATATATATTTTATATATATAACATCAATGTAAATATTTAAATTAAATATATATACATTAATATATAATAATATAATATATATATTTATATTAATAATATTACATTAAATATATATTTATTTAAATATTTACATTGATGTTGTGATTTTATATATATATATATATATATATATATATTTATATTAATAATATTACATTAAATATATATTTATTTAAATATTTACACTGATGTTGTGATTTTATATATATATATATATATATATCACAACATCAATGTAAATATTTAAAATAAACATTTTATATATAAAATGTAATATAGTTAATATAAATTAGATACATATATATATTGATTATATAAAGCAAAAATTATATTTTATAATATATCAATCTTAATATAATATAAGAAATATTATTATAATATAATATTAAGAAATATTATTATTATTATATTACATTTAATATATATTTATTTTAAATATTTACACTGATGTTGTGACGTCACAGTTTCCTACTAAAATCAGGGATAATTCACTTGTTTGTTTTATAATTTATAAGACTGTTGTTTTTAAACATAACCCCATTACTGAGAAAACAATAATTACAATATGTTTTAGAGTGAAATGTGGATTCAAAGAAGTGAGGTGGCAAAGCTTTTATTTATATTTATCTTTGCCTTGTATGTTGCATATGAGCAAAAGGAAACTGGTTGCAAAAGTCTCTATTTGAGACCACAAATTACAAGCCTGCCTCTCAAAGAAACCAGAGCTCAAAACAAAAACGCAGGACAGTGGTCTCCTTTGAACATTAAAACCTGTTAAAATAAAACTGGCCGCAGTGGTGGCTGCACAGAAGGCCTGAAAACCCATAGCGGTTAAGAAGAGGCACAGGAAACCCCCAGTGTGAGGTGATCCTCCTGAACACACCAGCTCAGGAACAGGAAGCTATTTTAAATATTCACACCAAATCTGAAATGATCTATAAATACCAGCACAGACTTTGACCATGTGAAATATGAATTATGATGATTTATCATGCCTCATAAAGATGTGTATTTGTGGTCAGTGGCACTTAAAGAGCATATAAGTGACACTTAAAGTCTGAATGTCATTGCATTAACCAACAAAATATGCTTATTTTTCAAGAACTGTAAAATAAACAACAGCATGTCCAATATGATGAAAATCTACTGACAACGTCAATGGTTCACAACATGACAATACATCTTCATTCTCCATTCTAGATATTGTTTCACCATTGCAAACTCTGTTATACTGTAGCAGACGAGGAGAGTTGAAGCATGGATCCTTTTATTAAAGTTGCAGTATGTGATATTGAAAGCTAGTGGTTGAAATGGGCACTGCAGTCCAAATTTAAAATATTGGAGAGTTGTTTCCCAGCCCCCTCCTCCTCAGACTCAATACGGGTTGCCAGATTGAGGGCATGCAACAGGAACGAGCGCAACTGACACTGTAAGTTGTGTAATTGTGCCTCTTGTCATTGTCCTCTTTAGATGGATGCCGAGGCTTTTAAGGTCAAGTAGAATCTGCGATCTCTGACCCAGTTCATGGTTTTCATGGCTGCAATACTGGCAACCTGGGGTCTGCATACGTATCTGCAATATCTGCAATATCTGCAAACGTGTCAGTTGTGCTCGTTCCTGTTGCATGCCCTCAATCTGGCAACCCGCATTGAGTCTGAGGAGGAGGGGGCTGGGAAACAACTCCCCAATATTTTGAATTTGGATTGCAGTGCCCATTTCAACCACTAGCTTTCAATATTACATACATAAAGTTAATTAAAATTAAAAGTCTTTGAACAGAAACAGAATGTGACACTAATTTTGTCATTTTAACAAAAGACTGTGAAACTGCTATGGTAAAAACCTGTTAATTGGTTAAGTTACTTACTCTATAAATTTAGTTTTTGGAAGTGGAAGTCAACAGGTCATCTTATAATTTACAGTGAAAAAAATGTAACTTGACATTCCCAGAACTCACTGTGTGACGCTTCACGTTTATTTTAAAGGGGACTGACTTTTTCTGTGTTTAAGTGCTATAATCCGGTCCCCGGATCTACCAACCTAGAAAACGTGAAAAAAGACAACCCAGTAACTTTGTTTTGGTAAGCCTTTCCCTACAAGCATGTGAAAAAACTGAGCCGCTCAGATTTCGTTCCCCTTGTGACGTAGGACAATCCTCATTTTGGCTGCGTGAGATTCTCCAGCTTTGTTGTTGTTGAGCAACTGAAGCACGAGCTGTTAAAGCTCCGCCCTCTTCTGGAAAGGGGGCGGGAGCAGCAGCTCATTTGCATTTAAAGGGACACACAAAAACGGCGTGTTTTTGCTCACACCCAAATAGGGGCAAATTTGACAAGCTATAATAAATGATCTGTGGGGGATTTTGAGCTGAAACTTTACAGGCACATTCTGGAGACACCAGAAGATCTTGTGAAAGGGGCATTATAGGTACCCTTTAATAAAATAATTATGCTTCTTCTTCTTTTTTCATAATGTACATTAACGTACATTAGGGCTTTATGTTACATCTGTTGTTAAATAAATGTTTATTACATTATTTTAGTGTCGTGTGTGTTACCATGATGATGTTTTGTATTAGACACGCTCTAAAAAATAATGGTAATAAGAGGGGATCTTTTGAAGCAATGCCACTGAAGAACCATTTTTAGTTCCCCAAAAGAACCTTTCAGCGAACAGTTCTTAAAAGAACATACTAGGTTCGTTATGGAACCATCAATGCCAACTTAGAACCTTCATGTTTAAGAGTGTAGTCGGTCCATCAGTCATAATACTATGCTGCTTTCAACCACATGTAGTGAGCTCAAGATTTAGTCATTTGTCTTGCAAAATATTGTTTTTAATTTGAATTTGTCCTATTCTTATTGTGCATTAAGGAAAACGTCAGCTGAAAATAAATGAACCTGTAAGCAAGCGTTTCCTGTTGTGAGAGGCGGGTCGGTGAGAAGAACTGCATTATTTACTCACATGAGAGAAATATTATAACAGTGCACTATTTCATGCTGGAATTTCCCACGGTAAGGTCCTGGAAGAGGGTTTGCGCTTTCGGTTTGTATGTTCAGTCTTTGATCGTGGTCAACTGAGCGGCTTTCAGAGTTCACGGTTCACGGTTCTGCACCTAAAACTCCCTCCATACCTGATACAAGAGGGGGAGATGACCTCTTTAGATTATCTTAACATCCTAAATGGTTCTCAAATGAGTCTGTTACACAACGTCCCAAAATGTACTTCAGGCACACTTGCTTGAATGTCATTGCATAATACCACTCACACTTTTTATATTGCAGTTAACAAGTATATCCTTTTTTTTTTATCTCTGATTGAAATATTTGAAAAAAAGCTTGCCTCAATCATAGTATTTTGTCAGTTTCTCCTTCCTGACTGTGGTAAAGCAATCTGATACTATCATCTTCAGGCTTCGGCCATGTCTGAAGAACCGTCCCATGTTCCCCTCACAGATACAATCTGACCTGGTTAACGTGCCGACAGTGATGTCTGTGCCAAACGGCCGGTGATGAAGGGTTAGATGTGACTTCCCGTCCCCCCGCGGGTCTCTTTAATGACAGCGTTGAGGCTCACGCAGGGTTGTGTTTTTACCGTCACTGTCGCTCGGTTCAAAACAAAGACTCGGACAACAACCTACATTCATGATAGCCTTTCATCTCAAACGCTGTACCAAACCTTAAAAATGTGCCACTTTTTGATTTGAAATACTGTCATCTTGCGAACTGTGAAAGCTTGAGATGTTAAACTTCACAAAAGTGAATCTGAAAACATTCTTAAAATTAAAAGTTCCAGTTAGAATCAAAAAGGGTTTTTAAAATCACTAAGAACATTTAGAACTTCAAATGAGAAAATAATTGTTCTACGTAGAACTATATTTGTCAGTGAACACTATATTATATTATTCAATGTTTGGAAATATTTTGATCTACATACAAAGAACCTTTAAATTGAACCCTTATAAATAGCTTAATATGGAATATGGGCAGTTCACCTAAAAATGAAAATTCTGTCATCATTTACTCACCTTCATGTCTTACAAACCTGCATGGCTTTTTTTTCTCTGGGAGACTTATTTTTAAATAAGTCAGTGTTTTTGAGCCCCAACGTTCTTCAAAACATCATATTTTGTGTTCTGCAGAAGAAAGTAAGACAGGTTTGGAATGACATGAAAGGGAGTAAATTGTGACAGAATGTTCATTTTTGGATGAACTGTCCTTTTAAAGGTTCTAAATAAGAAGTGAGTAATAAAACCATTTCTTCTTGATCAGTGAAGTGTTTACAGCATCGAAGTTTGGTAAAGGAAGCTCAAGCATGAGAACCAATGAGGTTCATTCTCGTGTTACGCAGCACGTTTGAGCTTCCGCAAGAACCAGTGAGATTCATTCTCGTGTTACGCAGTACGTTTGAGCTTCCGCAAGAACCAATGAGGTTCATTCTCGTGTTACGCATCACGTTTGAGCTTCAGCAAGAACCAATGAGGTTCATTCTCGTGTTACGCAGTACGTTTGAGCTTCAGCAAGAACCAATGAGGTTCATTCTCGTGTTACGCAGCAAGTTTGAGCTTCAGCAAGAACCAATGAGGTTCATTCTCGTGTTACGCAGTACGTTTGAGCTTCCTCAAGAACCAATGAGGTTCATTCTCGTGTTACGCAGCACGTTTGAGCTTCCGCAAGAACCAATGAGGTTCATTCTCGTGTTACGCATCACGTTTGAGCTTCAGCAAGAACCAATGAGGTTCATTCTCGTGTTACATAACATCAAAATGTTACGCAGCACGTTTGAGCTTCAGCAAGAACCAATGAGGTTCATTCTCGTGTTACGCAACACGTTTGAGCTTCCTCAAGAACCAATGAGGTTCATTCTCGTGTTACGCAGCGTGTTTGAGCTTCAGCAAGAACCAATGAGGTTCATTCTCGTGTTACGCAGCACGTTTGAGCTTCACAAGAACCAATGAGGTTCATTCTTGTGTTACGCAGCACGTTTGAGCTTCAGCAAGAACCAATTTAAACATGGCCTAGATTAAATCTGGTCATCATATAAAGCGATTGAGTCTCTTTAGAAGATTTAAACCGCTCATATATGTATTTATTTTACAATCTCTTTACGAACGTGTTGAAGCGTCAGAGTTTTGGGTGAATAGACTTTCAATGGAGGAAGAGAAATCTCTCAGGTTTCATTAAAAATATCTTCAAATGCAGTGTGATTGCACAGTCTAGGACAAACACAAATACTGATTAAGCGCCCTGAAACACAAAAAACAAGCAGTTGCAAAAACATCACTATAATATTTTCACTATAATATTTTTGTGATTTACGGTATATGTTGCTGGCAAAAAAATTTTTTTGTCAGAATGGCTTCTTTTCAATGGCTGTCAATGGAGAAAGATGCTATTTAAGCCCTTTAATATTGTAGTTAGAGCACCTATACCAGCAGGGGCTAACTAACCCATACTAACCACACTAACCGTAAACCCCTGAAACCTCTATACTAGCACTTTAAAGAACCCAGAAACCAAAAAACAGATGTAATATAATGAACCATAACAACTCAGTAACTATAAAAAAGACCAACACGCACTGATGAATCATGCACACGCTTGTGAATCATTTCCATAATAGGTATTCTTTAAGAATTCCATCAAAAGTATGCTAAAGTGTAGTGGCAATAAGGCCAGAATCATGTATTAAGAAAGTAAACAGACCCGATTTTTATTTCATACTTACTTTAAGAGTATAAGAGAAACCAGCACTAGTTCTATGATGACACGAGTCTAGCTTTATATTGGTTCATGTCTCGTACGTTCCTCAGTGACCGCAGGTAAACAAGGTCATGTCACTGGTCATTATTTGCTTAGAAACAACACAGATAGAGACTGAGAGAGAGCCAGAAAGAGAAATGAAATAATATTGGTGGTCCCAGAGCATAGACTTTGCCTTTGGGCAGAGCAGACATGCCCTCAAACCCGAGCTGATTAGAGACTGTCACCACAGCAGGACTCACTAAACACACCTCTCTCTTCATCACTTACTGGGACCGGTGACAACACACACGCCAGTCTACGAGAGTTATGATGAGCTGCCGTCGCCTACAGGGAGGCCGTAGAGATCTCGCAATCATGCCAAGAAATACTGTGTAGGATTACGCTTCTCTGAATTGTAAGAAATATACTGATGGCCCGACTGATTCTAAACACAATGAACGATGAACAGAATGAATTTCCAATGAATCATTTGTAAATCCATTCATGTGCAGATTGACTCATTGAATTAAATGCAACATTTATGTAAGCATTATATACAAATTCACATACCCCCGGTTTCACAAACAAGGCTTAAGCTAGTCCTAGACTAAAATGCATGTTTGAACTGTTTCAACTGAAAGAAACTTGCTCTGAGATATCTCAAAATATGTCAGTGCAACTGTTTTGTCTCAAGATGAACATCAGAAATATTTTTTTCTAAGACACGTTTAAAAAAGTTACTTAAATGCCCTAATTGAACTAAGGCCTAATCCTGGCTTAGGCTAAGCCCTGTCTTAGTATGTTTCATTAAGTCTCAATTTTGTTTCTCCAATCAGTCCTTAGAAAAACAAAAACAGACACTACCTGTCATCCATTAAGTGTAAAGAGCTATAAAACAAATCATCAGATCATTTGATGAGTTTCTATTGAGATCTCTGACTTTTGATTGCAAACTTTGTTATCTTGACAAATCTGTGTCCAAAATCACATACTTCATTACTATATAGTAGGCAAAAATTGGTATCCCTTACAAAAAAGAAGTTTATACAAGTGTGCTATTAGTATACTTATTTTAAACTAAAAAATAAGTATACTTTCAGTCTACGATTTATGTACTTCTCAGAAATATACTTACTTAAGTATACTTGACAGAAAAGTCTAACTATATTTGGCCTATACTTAATCTTTTGATTGAGATATACTTAAAAGTATATTAAGTATACTTGGCTTGTAGTTGCATTTACTCTTTTGATAGAGTAGCCTGTTAAATACTTTTACATAGTTTTACTTACTGTCTTATAAACTTAAATTGTTTGAAAATATTGATTAAAGAAAACAAATATGTTCCTAATTCTGAGTATCTAAATTATTTTTTAATTTACTTCAAATCTACTTAATGTAGAGTTAAAAGTGTATTTCAAGTATACAAATGAATACCTACATAGGAACATAGTAATATACTTAAAGTGCAAAAATAACATATAAATAGTAAACTATAAGTATGATGTTAAGTGCACTTAAGAACACTTACAAGTATACTTGCTGTATAAAACTACTAAACTAGTAGTTTACTGAAAGTATACTTCAGAGTGTACTTTCATAAACTAAAGATGTACTACAAGTATTTGACTAGTTAACTATCAGCATACCTATAAGTTTACTTGTAGTATAGTTGCAGTACAAACAAAAAACGTAGTTTTAAACTAATTGTGTACTCAAAGTTTACTACTGTTACACTTAAAGTATACTTTTATACACTAAAAAGTGGGCCAATTTGAATTGAAATAGTACACTTACAAGTATACTATTAGTACATTGATATTAGTATACTTACTACATAAAGTATACTTAAAAACATACTTGAGCTTTACTTAAGAATACTTAATAAAATGAACTTGAATTATACTTATTTTTTGTAAGGGATGCGACAAAAGAAGTATGTCTGAATTCACGGTACTCATAAAAGAGTATGCAAAAAGTACCCGGATGACCTACTAGCTCTGGTGAGATTCTGAACTGTGCACACGACAGACACTTTACTATCCCATGAAGCCATGGGAGAGGATTTTTAGACTGCCAGTGAAGTGACGCAACTGGCGTTGTAGGTCATGTGACAGTAACAACATGGCAGATGTAATACGTCCAGATTACACACATTCATACTACATAGAACATACTTTTTTAGCACTTGCAAAGTAAGAACTCATTCAAAATAAGTATCTACTCAAGAGATCAAGTGATTTTGGATGCAGCCATTGTTGAGATCTCTCAGAGAAATGTGAGATTACTGGGATCTTTTCTCTGGAGAAACATCTGAGAAGCAGGAGACAAAAATCTCTGAGAGAAACAACTGAGATGTTATTATCGTCACTGATTGCTTTAAATTTTCACATTTATTTATCCGGGGTATTGAAATGTACAGAATTTGAAATGTATTAAATTAATGCTAAATGTAGTAATAATAATCTTGAATAATTAGAGTATTTTTGTCATTATTAATAATCCTAATAATAATCACATCAGCGATTTTATATATTTGTACAGTATATATTATATTAAATTGATTTTGTTTCAAATTGTGCTCTGTGAGTTTTTCTTTTCTTAAGGGTGTTTTTGTGCATGTGAGGTCAGTATCAGCGCATGAGGTGATTTATATTGAATGTGCATGTATCAATTACAGCTGCTCCGATTTAATGAAGCCGTTATGGTTTATAGGCCTGTACATTCGGATGCGTGTGCATTATCTGCTCATTACTGACGGAAGACCATCAGGCATCTCACCTCCACAAGCTCATCAGAGAAACTTCCTCCACAATCTCTCCTCGCTGCGATGCATATACAGACGTGCAGCTCAATTCACATGAAGTTTTAACAGAGAGATGGATGCAAATAATGCCCTGGGGTCGATAAACATCCAGCTCTTCACACACACACACAGAAAGATTAGAGTATACACTGTTATACTTTAACTATAGAAATTGACGCAGAAATGTAATAGTTCACTACTGTAAATGTACACTAGTGTTCAAAAGATTGAGGTTGGCGAGATTTTATAATGTTTTTGAAAGAAGTTGCTTCGGCTCATCAAGGCTGTAATTATTTGATGAAAAATACAGTAAAAACAGTAATATTTTGAAATATTATTACAATTTAAAATAACAGTTTTCTATTTGAATATATATTAAAATCAAAATATCAAAGCTGAATTTTCAGCATCATTACTCCAGTCTTCAGTGTCACATGATCCTTCAGAAAATTTCTGATTATTATCAATGTTGACATCAGTTTAATAAGAAGGAAACTTCAAAGGCAGCAACAGATTCATGAGTTCCGAGAAAGGAAAATCCAGGAAAAGACAGTAAGAGAGCGATAATTACAGTCAATTTATTTCAAGTCAATATATAAAAGCTAAGAGCAAAAATCAAATGAAAGAGAGAGCGAGATGCGAGGGCATCTGTACGGAGCACACAGTGGGTGGACGTGGTGCTGGTCAACAGCCGTTAGCTATAACTCACCAACACTAATCAAACACTCACTAATGTTCCACTTAAGTAACATCAGAAAACCCACAGCTCAGCGTAAGTGTGAAAACACTTCATCTAGCCAATATATCAACAGATGAATCCAAAGGTAACCCCAGACCGGCTTCCTTATGTGACGACCATCACAGCGCAAAAACGGATTTATTTTTTTTAAATGAGACTCCAGTAAAAGCAAACTGAAATCCTGCAAAATTACATTCTAACATTCATTTAATGTGTTTATATACTCAATAACGTTCTTGACAATACTCACACATTTATTTATAATGCCACAGGAAATGTTATTGCTTAAAGTTTGCTCTTACACGGCTCACGATATAGAATTTACACTGCGTCAAATTTTTTAGTTCATATTGAGCTCTTAGACTTTGGTATCTTTATGCATATTATATATATATATATATATATATATATATATATATATGTGTGTGTGTGTGTGTGTGTGTGTGTGAGATGTCAACTTTAACCATCTTCATTTTGAATAATAATCTTCATCTTTAAAAATAAATATATTCTAATATAATAATAATATTATATTACATAAATATTAATATTGAATATATTATAAAATGTAATACAAATATTTAAATATATTTAATAATAAAATATTTTTTCTCAGTAATTTCAATGCTTTGTAACAGAAACAATAACTATTAAATATATTATAATATAACAATATATACTATTATAAGATATATTGTTTAATCCAATATAAATATTAAATATATTAAAATAGTTGTAAATAAACTTCAAGACCATTTCAGCAACCATATTCAGTTACTCTCAGTAATTTCAAAGAAAAACATTAAATATAATAATATATAATACATAAAATAATATTAAATATCATCTAATATACATTAAAATATATAATAAATTTAACGAAAACTTCAGGAACCATCCTCATCTAGGTGAAACAATAAATATAAAATTTTATAATATAATATATACTATTATATTACATAAATAATCTATTTCATGACGTCAGCAAAAGTCTATAGTTGCTCTCAGTTTCTAGGAGAAACAAATATTAAATATTATATAATATTTATATAATATTTTATTAAAGTTTAAATATAAAATACAATTTAATGTTAAGTGATGGTGCTTTCTTACAGGATCTCCTAAAAACCACTAATGCTCCTCTACCAACACCGTCACAGACAGACGGACAGATAGACGGTGTGTGCTGGAGGCCTACAGAGCGCGAGCGTTACTCAGATCTGGCCGTGGGACGGCTGGTGTGGGAGGGTCCAGTTGTGTGTGTTGTATATTTAGGTGAATTGTGCCCGTGGGTTGGCGTGTTGTGGGAGGGTCTGATGGAGTAGCCCATCTGCAGGGCTGAATTGTAGGTTGCGCCTGAGCGCGGGGACTCGAACTAAGATAAATAATGAGAGTGAAGCCGACTGAAATAGCCTCCCCCGTCGCCTCTGCGGTTCTGTCCTGCTCAGAGCCCGTCCAGGCCCGACTGCCTCTGCCTCCTCCTCTCTGGTTAGCATCCTGGCTAAATTTGCTCGCTGCGCTCCTGTAATTAAGCGTGTGTGTGTGTGTGCCAGAGTCTCTGATACACGCTGGCAGCTGGCTTCACTTCACTACTCGTTTCTTCCCTCAGGAGATTCACATCTATCACGTCTGATCACTTACAAGGCGTTTACAGCATGTGCCTTCATGTGGGAGTGTGTTATTAGCAAACAAAATCATTTGTTTTACAATTAACTTACTCTGCCATTTAGACAGACAGACAATATGTACAGTAACAAAAAGATGTTTTAGGGAACTTCATAAATGAAATGGAATGTACATAAAATAAATGAATGTCTTGGAGTGGCTCAGTTCACAGTAATAACACACATTTGGGAACGCAACATGTGGCACTAAACCAGCTGCCGTCGACAAAAGAGAAGCTTTAAAGTCGACATGAAATGTTTTTTTCTAAAAGCAGGTTATAGATCTTATTGTGAATGCTTAATCTTTGCAAAGGTTTCATTGTTATAAAAAGTTTTGACTTCATAATTTATCATCAAAATGTCTTCCGGTGAAATCGTCAGTCTTCTGGTGTCATAGGAAGGACTTCTTCAATCATTTAGTTCACTTAAACGCCACCCCTGCAAACTCACGTTCATTTGCCTCCAGTTTTGTGCACAACGCCCACATCTCAACATCCAATCACTAACCGATGGATAGAACCAAGTCCCCGCCATGTATATATATATCATGGCATGCCGTTCAGGAAATTATTGTATTTATAATTTGAAGTTTGAGTATATGGAATGAAAGTCTCAATATATTGAACAAAAGTCTGAATAAATGGAATGTGTCATGGTCACTATCAGTCTCACCGTCCCTGAACTCCATTTCCCAGCATTCCTCCTGTTTCCACACCTGCACCCAGTCAGCTCATCTCCTTGTTTCACAGATTCCCTGCACCTGCACATCATTCCCTGCTCTCACTATATTTACCCTCTTCTCCTGCACTCTGCTTACTTTCTGCTGTCCCTGCTAACCGTCCTAGTTCTCCTCAGCTCCTGTTCTCCTTCGTCTCCACGCTCCTATATATATATATATATATATATATATATATATATGGAACAAAAGTCTGAATATATGGAATGAAAGTCTGAATATATGGAATGAAAGTCAGAATATATGGAATGAAAGTCGGAATATATGGAATGAAAGTTTGAATATATGGAATGAAAGTCTGAATATATGTAACAAAAGTCTGAATATATGGAACGAATGTCTGAATATATTGAACGAAAGTCGGAATATATGGAACGAAAGTCGGAATATATGGAACGAAAGCCGGAATATATGGAACGACTGAATATATGGATATATGGAACGAAAAGTCTGAATATATGGAATGAAAGTCTGAATGCATGGAATGAAAGTCTGAATATATGGAATGAAAGTCGTGATATATGGAACAAAAGTCTGAATATATGGAACGAAAGTCAGAATATATTGAACAAATGTGAATATATGGAATGAAAGTCTGAATGCATGGAACGAAAGTCTGGATATATGGAACGAAAGTCGGGATATATGGAACGAAAGTCTGGATATATGGAACAATAGTCAGAATATATGGACCGAAAGTCGGAATATATGGAACAGAAGTCTGAATATATGGAACAAAAGTCTGAATTTATGGAACAAAAGTCTGAATATATGGAATGAAAGTAGAGATGCACCAATATATCGACCAACAATCGGTATCAGCCGATTGTTTAAAAACGGCCGATGATCAGGGCCGATTATATCCTGTCAATCAAAAGGGTGCAGAAAAACGTGTTCAGACTGCAACTCATACATACTGTGTGTGAATAAAATCACTTGTGTTGAATTTCTTCTTCTTCTTCTTCTTGGCGGTTGGCAAACCAGCTTTTGTGTTGAATTTTAACGCATTAACAGTTTAAAAATAGTGATGCTAAAGCAGGCTCTTTTTGACCCTATGAATCACCCGTATTTCAAGCCAGGGTTGCCAGGGTTATTTTTATTTTTTGCTACATCAAATGTTATTTGTAGTGCCTCCCGTCCAATAATCGAAAAAAGCCTGTGTGCTTTGTTACTTCTGAAAAGAATAAAAGTTTCAGTTTTCATATTCTGTCCATTTTATCATGAAATTCAAACAATAAATGGTGTTTTGACGCTCTTAAATGTGACGTGTCAGATCGCTGTAATGCCTCAGCTCAGGTGGCAGCGCGGAGCACAAGTCTTTTCTTCCTCTTCAATACAAGTTATATCTCGAAAAACATGCATGAACATCAAAGGTATGTTGAAAGATATAGCCTGGTACAACTTACCAGAATGTATCACGTCTCATGTAATCACTTTATTTGTGTTTCAACCACAAAAAGACGTCAATAAAACAGCTTGTGAACAATGTCACATCATGTCAAATTCACCTCAGGAATGTTTTCCAATGTTTACAGTTCCTTAGCTATCTATATATATATATATAAAACTAGAGATGAGCTTATTTACTGTTAATTATTTGTTGCCTTATGTGTTTGTATTGTGTATGTGGATGTGCAAATGTATGGTATAGCACTATGTGAAGCGACCTTGAGATTTGGAAAGGCGCTATATAAATAAAACTTCTTCTTCTTCTTCTTCTTAATTATGTTTGTGTAAATTTGCCATGAAGACAACAAGAGCTTATGAAAACTACCTTATGTGATACTAAGTTTCATACAAACATTTCAGTTTTTATTTGAGTGTAATTATTATATCTTAAAATAAATAGCAGCTGAATATAAAACTTCTGTTATTAACTGTAACCTCTAATATTGCAGTGTACCAAATGAGAGGGTTCCCTGTATAGTTTGCAACATTATTTGGGAGAGATTTTTTTTCTTAAGAAAAACCAAACTATCGGTATCAGCATCAGCATTGGCCAATATCATTCTGAATAATCGGCTATCGGTATCAGCAGAGAAATTTAGTATCGGTGCACCTCTAAATGAAAGTGAATATATTGAACAAAAGTCTGAATATATTGAATGAAAGTCTGAATATGTGGAACGAAAGTCTGAATATATTGAATGAAAGTCTGAATATGTGGAATAAAAGTCTGAATATATTGAACTGAAGTCTGAATATGTGGAATGAAAGTCTGAATATATTGAACAAAAGTCTGAATATATTGAACAAAAGTCTGAATATGTGGAATGAAAGTCTGAATATATGGAACAAAAGTCTGAATATATTGAACAAAAGTCTGAATATGTGGAATGAAAGTCTGAATATATTTAGCAAAGGTCTGAATATATTGAACTAAAGTCTGAATATATGGAACAAGAGTCTGAATATATTGAATGAAAGTCTGAATATGTGGGATGAAAGTCTGAATATATTTAGCTAAGGTCTGAATATATGGAACAAAAGTCTGAATATATTGAATGAAAGTCTGAATATATTGAATGAAAGTCTGAATATGTGGAACGAAAGTCTGAATATATTGAACTGAAGTCTGAATATGTGGAATGAAAGTCTGAATGTATTGAACAAAAGTCTGAATATGTGGAACAAGAGTCTGAATATATTGAATGAAAGTTTGAATATGTGGGATGAAAGTCTGAATGTATTTAGCTAAGGTCTGAATATATGGAACAAAAGTCTGAATATATTGAATGAAAGTCTGAATATGTAGAACGAAAGTCTGAATATATTGAACTGAAGTATGAATATGTGGAACAAAAGTCTGAATATATTGAACAAAAGTCTGAATATGTGGAATGAAACTCTAAATATATATTGCGAAAGTCTGAATATACTGAACTAAAGTCTGAATATGTGGAATGAAAGTCTGAATATATTGAACAAAAGTCTGAATATATTGAACTAAAGTCTGAATATGTGGAATGAAAGTCTGAATATATTGAACTAAAGTCTGAATATGTGGAATGAAAGTCTGAATATATTGAACTAAAGTCTGAATATATTGAACTAAAGTCTGAATATATGGAATGAAAATCTGAATATATGGAACAAAGGTCTGAATATATGGAATGAAAATCTGAATATATGGAATGAAAGTAAATATATTTAACGAAAGTCTGAATGTATGGAATGAAAGTTTGAACTATAGTGAGAATATGTGAGACTATAGTTTGTACTAATCCCTTTTCTTTGCATGACAATTTGACTACAGTACATAAGGCATTACCCTTTGATTTTCCAGACAAAAACATTCAGAGTACTTCACATAAAAAACAGTCTACAGGCTTTCATAGACAAGTCGGGGAAGGTGTCATTTTATTAAAATAGAAGCAATTAGATTGTTCCCACTAAATCATGCAGCCCTAGTCTATAGTCATTATAATTAGTTTATATTAAAGAACAGGGGTCTGTGGTTGTCCTGTTAGAAAGCTAAGTAAATGTGTGTGGGCAGCTTTTAAAGATGCACTGAGAGAGATTTGAACAGACTCTGAGTGAGTGAGTGATCACCACTCCCCTCCGTCCGCCCAGGAGAGGGGCAAATCATAGCAACCACCCAAACTCCAGCGGCCTGCTCACACTTCTGATTCATGCATTACATAAGGTAAAAACACACACACACACACACACACACACACACACACCCATGACACAGAGATCAGATGTGCATTTTCAGACCTCCTCTAACGTTCCTTCTCATCTGAAAATCACAGAGGATGACGGCCTGTCACCTGTTTGAGCATCAGTACTTCAGCAGAAAAACCTTACTGTAAAACCCCTTTGAGGAACCTTCATTTCAAAATAGACAATGCAATTTTCATCCTGTGTTGATGCATTTCCTTTTCAAATTGTAAGTTATTCTTTGAATAGCCAATAAGCTTTAGTTTAAGACACGACCTGGCAAAACCACAATTTGCTACTTGCTATTGCTAGTCAGTGGTATTAAAGGGATATTGCACCTAAAATGAACATTCTGTCATCATTTTATTGTAAGTTATGAATATTTTTGGGTCCGTTTTCCCAGAAGACAATAACTACATTTTAAATGCATTTCTCTTAACCTTACAGTACACTTGCATTAGGATTATAGCTTCAATGCTGTCAGACAAATTTTCACAAAACAACAATTTTGACTTAATAGGGTCTTTAAAAGATAAAAATCCTAAACAGCCCAGGTGAGTGCGGTAAAAAAAAAAACTAATGGATATCACCATACTTCCTCAGTTAATTGATTGATTATATTAAGAATTGCAAACAATTTTTGTATTATTAGTTTTCTGAAATGTTATTTTTAAATATGCATATAAAATACATATTATAATGCATAAATGTAATGCAGATAAAGCATATATGCAAATAAAGTTATTGCCTGTAGTTTCATACCTTAAAAGATTACATATATTACACTGTATACCCAATGTTTGTTTAAATTATATGTGAACAGTGTAGTGCATAATATTTATTAAAGGAACAGGTTACCCACAATATTCTGTCATTATTTTGTCATTCCAAACCTGTATGACTTTCTTTCTTTATTTTCTTGTCCAAACAATGGAAGTCAACGGGCTCCGAAGTTTTTCAGTTTCCATGGATCTCCAAAATATCTTCTTTTGTGAGTAAATAATGACAGAATTTTAATTTTTGGGCAGACTCTTTAAATTATCAGCACAGTATTCACAATATACATTGCACAGATGGTATTTTTAATTGCTTTGATAGTAGCAGACTACAATACACTCAGAAAACTTCAATTAGAAGAGAGATGTGGATTAAGAACATGCAATTTCCCTCTAGAGTCTAGACACACATGTGCCGCACGGGTCTCCGATCTCTGACCCAATCTTTCATTGTGCCGCTCAGATAAAAGTTCTTCTGCAGGACGGCGGTCGGTTAAACAAGTGTTGCCAACATGCCCGAGAGTCCAGCGAGCAGCCACACTGAAACAAGCTATTTTAGCATCTCACCACCAAACATGGCCTTACCCATAATCCCTCAGCGACCAGCCACGCCCTCCCGCACCGCCAGGGTTCTGATAGCTAGCCGGAGTGATTACTAGTTTAACGTCCAGTGAACAGCATGTGGTCACCCGTGGACTAGTCTGAGTCTCAGACGGCACACGCCCACAGTCCGCTCGCTGACTGTCTGAGGCAAAACTGGACAGAACCTGTGAAAATCACAAACTCCAAGATTGACCTGCAGGAGTCACATTAACAGGTTTAATTAGCTGGTAAACAAAATGTTCTTAAGGAGGAGACATTACAGGTGAATGGGGAAAAAACATTAACTAACTTATCTCACCAAACCTTCCCTAGTTGATTATTCACAGCACATTAAAGGGGCTTAGCTCCCCCAAAAATGAAAATTCTGTTATCATTTACATACCCTCATGTTATTCCAAACCCGTAAGACTTTCGTTCATCTTGGGAACACAAATGAAGATATTTTTGATGAAATCTGTGAGATTTCTGTCCCTCCATAGAGAGTCTATGCAAAATATGTATGATCATACATATTTTTTTGTTTATTTTTTCATGAAGCATGTGTCATTAGCACACGTAGCTGCGTAATATAGCTAACATAACATTACTTAGCGAGCCGTAGTAGAGACGATAAATAATCTATAGGCCTAGCTCAAGATGATAGCTATAGTGTTGAATTGTGCATAATTTTGCTTTAGATAACTAAATACATGTTTAACAGATAGTAGGCCTAACGTTACTCCGCATCTAGGAACTTTTCTTAGAACTATATTTACCCTCTGTCTAACTCTTTTACCATGTTCACCTGTAAGTTTACCTGCACGTTTTTTTTTCGCCTTTGTTTTGTTTTTATATTCTCTACCTATGTTTACTGATGTCTTTATCTTGTATCTGTGTGTGTCGTACACACTTTGTTGTATGTGTGTGTTATTATTTTGTCTGCAATGCAGTTGTGAGTTGATATTTGAGTGTATGTTACTCTGTTTATCTGTAGAACAACGTATATGTTATGAATCTTACACGAAATTCATCTTCATCACAGTGTAAATGATGGTAATGGAAAAACGTGTATCATGCAACCTGTTTTTAGCTTTGTCTTATAGATAACTAGCTCGTTAGCAAATCAAAAAATATATATTTTAAACTTTACCAATATCAATATGCTAGCTTGATAGTGAGTACTAAAATACATCTTGTTTGTTTATCTTCATAATTATAAAGTTATTTTTATTACATGTGATTCTGACATGATGTCACTACATGCACTGTGCTCCTTCCTCTCCGCTCGTCTCAGGTAAATAATGCGTCTTCCAGCTCAGTGGTCGGAGTCGCGCGTTCATGCGTTTTGGGGCCGTGGCTTTGGAAGGAGCCCAGAAGGGAGGGGGTGGAGTGAATGGAAATAATGAGCTGTCTTTAAAACAGTCGTGAGAGGTCTACAGACACTCGATTTTTATACTTTCTTTTTCAGAGTACTTACATTTTAATTATGTATTGATATATAAATAAAGTTTAAACAAATTTTGAAAAAAAGTTTTTTTATACATTTTTTACCTACCCTGCCTTTAACGAACATAAACAGAAGCTCAACTGAACCTGCTTGACGAGTGAGAACAAACCTCTTGCTGAAGCTCAAACGTGCTGCGTAACACGAGAATGAACCTCATTGGTTCTTGAGGAAGCTCAAACGTGCTGCGTAACATGAGAATGAACCTCATTGGTTCTTGCTGAAGCTCAAACGTGCTGCGTAACACGAGAATGAACCTCATTGGTTCTTGAGGAAGCTCAAACGTGATGCGTAACACGAGAATGAACCTCATTGGTTCTCGCTGAAGCTCAAACGTGCTGCGTAACATGAGAATGAACCTCATTGGTTCTCGCTGAAGCTCAAACGTGCCGCGTAACACGAGAATGAACCTCATTGGTTCTTGAGGAAGCTCAAACGTGCTGCGTAACACGAGAATGAACCTCATTGGTTCCTGCGGAAGCTCAAACGTGCTGCGTAACACGAGAATGAACCTCATTGGTTCTTGCTGAAGCTCAAACGTGCTGCGTAACACGAGAATGAACCTCATTGGTTCTTGAGGAAGCTCAAACGTGATGCGTAACACGAGAATGAACCTCATTGGTTCTCGCTGAAGCTCAAACGTGCTGCGTAACATGAGAATGAACCTCATTGGTTCTCGCTGAAGCTCAAACGTGCTGCGTAACACGAGAATGAACCTCATTGGTTCTTGAGGAAGCTCAAACGTGCTGCGTAACACGAGAATGAACCTCATTGGTTCTTGCTGAAGCTCAAACGTGCTGCGTAACACGAGAATGAACCTCACTGGTTCTTGAGGAAGCTCAAACGCGATGCGTAACACGAGAATGAACCTCATTGGTTCTTGCTGAAGCTCAAACGTGCTGCGTAACATGAGAATGAACCTCATTGGTTCTTGCTGAAGCTCAAACGTGCTGCGTAACACGAGAATGAACCTCATTGGTTCTTGCGGAAGCTCAAACGTGCTGCGTAACACGAGAATGAACCTCATTGGTTCTTGCTGAAGCTCAAACGTGCTGCGTAACACGAGAATGAACCTCATTGGTTCTTGCTGAAGCTCAAACGTGCTGCGTAACACGAGAATGAACCTCATTGGTTCTTGAGGAAGCTCAAACGTGATGCGTAACACGAGAATGAACCTCATTGGTTCTCGCTGAAGCTCAAACGTGCTGCGTAACACGAGAACGAACCTCACTGGTTCTTGCTGAAGCTCAAACGTGCTGCGTAACACGAGAATGAACCTCATTGGTTCTCACTGAAGCTCAAACGTGCTGCGTAACACGAGAACGAACCTCACTGGTTCTTGCTGAAGCTCAAACGTGCTGCATAACATGAGAATGAACCTCATTGGTTCTCGCTGAAGCTCAAACGTGCCGCGTAACACGAGAATGAACCTCATTGGTTCTTGAGGAAGCTCAAACGTGCTGCGTAACACGAGAATGAACCTCATTGGTTCTTGCTGAAGCTCAAACGTGCTGCGTAACACGAGAATGAACCTCACTGGTTCTTGAGGAAGCTCAAACGTGATGCGTAACACGAGAATGAACCTCATTGGTTCTTGCTGAAGCTCAAACGTGCTGCGTAACATGAGAATGAACCTCATTGGTTCTTGCGGAAGCTCAAACGTGCTGCGTAACACGAGAATGAACCTCATTGGTTCTTGAGGAAGCTCAAACGTGCTGCGTAACACGAGAATGAACCTCATTGGTTCTTGCGGAAGCTCAAACGTGCTGCGTAACACGAGAATGAACCTCATTGGTTCTTGCTGAAGCTCAAACGTGCTGCGTAACACGAGAATGAACCTCATTGGTTCTTGCTGAAGCTCAAACGTGCTGCGTAACACGAGAATGAACCTCATTGGTTCTTGCTGAAGCTCAAACGTGCTGCATAACACGAGAATGAACCTCATTGGTTCTTGAGGAAGCTCAAACGTGCTGCGTAACACGAGAATGAACCTCATTGGTTCTTGCTGAAGCTCAAACGTGCTGTGTAACACGAGAATGAACCTCATTGGTTCTTGAGGAAGCTCAAACGTGCTGCGTAACACGAGAATGAACCTCATTGGTTCTTGCTGAAGCTCAAACGTGCTGCGTAACACAAGAATGAACCTCACTGGTTCTTGAGGAAGCTCAAACGCGATGCGTAACACGAGAATGAACCTCATTGGTTCTTGCTGAAGCTCAAACGTGCTGCGTAACACGAGAATGAACCTCACTGGTTCTTGAGGAAGCTCAAACGCGATGCGTAACACGAGAATGAACCTCATTGGTTCTTGCTGAAGCTCAAACACGCTGCGTAACACGAGAATGAACCTCATTGGTTCTTGAGGAAGCTCAAACGTGCTGCGTAACACGAGAATGAACCTCATTGGTTCTTGCTGAAGCTCAAACGTGCTGCGTAACACGAGAATGAACCTCATTGGTTCTTGCTGAAGCTCAAACGTGCTGCGTAACACGAGAATGAACCTCATTGGTTCTTGCTGAAGCTCAAACGTGCTGCGTAACACGAGAATGAACCTCATTGGTTCTTGCTGAAGCTCAAACGTGCTGCGTAACACAAGAATGAACCTCATTGGTTCTTGCTGAAGCTCAAACGTGCTGCGTAACACGAGAATGAACCTCATTGGTTCTTGCTGAAGCTCAAACGTGCTGCGTAACATGAGAATGAACCTCATTGGTTCTTGCTGAAGCTCAAACGTGCTGCGTAACACGAGAATGAACCTCATTGGTTCTTGCTGAAGCTCAAACGTGCTGCGTAACACAAGAATGAACCTCATTGGTTCTTGCTGAAGCTCAAACGTGCTGCGTAACACGAGAATGAACCTCATTGGTTCTTGCTGAAGCTCAAACGTGCTGCGTAACACGAGAATGAACCTCACTGGTTCTTGAGGAAGCTCAAACGTGATGCGTAACACGAGAATGAACCTCATTGGTTCTTGCTGAAGCTCAAACGTGCTGCGTAACATGAGAATGAACCTCATTGGTTCTTGCGGAAGCTCAAACGTGCTGCGTAACACGAGAATGAACCTCATTGGTTCTTGAGGAAGCTCAAACGTGCTGCGTAACACGAGAATGAACCTCATTGGTTCTTGCGGAAGCTCAAACGTGCTGCGTAACACGAGAATGAACCTCATTGGTTCTTGCTGAAGCTCAAACGTGCTGCGTAACACGAGAATGAACCTCATTGGTTCTTGCTGAAGCTCAAACGTGCTGCGTAACACGAGAATGAACCTCATTGGTTCTTGCTGAAGCTCAAACGTGCTGCGTAACACGAGAATGAACCTCATTGGTTCTTGAGGAAGCTCAAACGTGCTGCGTAACACGAGAATGAACCTCATTGGTTCTTGCTGAAGCTCAAACGTGCTGTGTAACACGAGAATGAACCTCATTGGTTCTTGAGGAAGCTCAAACGTGCTGCGTAACACGAGAATGAACCTCATTGGTTCTTGCTGAAGCTCAAACGTGCTGCGTAACACAAGAATGAACCTCACTGGTTCTTGAGGAAGCTCAAACGCGATGCGTAACACGAGAATGAACCTCATTGGTTCTTGCTGAAGCTCAAACGTGCTGCGTAACACGAGAATGAACCTCACTGGTTCTTGAGGAAGCTCAAACGCGATGCGTAACACGAGAATGAACCTCATTGGTTCTTGCTGAAGCTCAAACACGCTGCGTAACACGAGAATGAACCTCATTGGTTCTTGAGGAAGCTCAAACGTGCTGCGTAACACGAGAATGAACCTCATTGGTTCTTGCTGAAGCTCAAACGTGCTGCGTAACACGAGAATGAACCTCATTGGTTCTTGCTGAAGCTCAAACGTGCTGCGTAACACGAGAATGAACCTCATTGGTTCTTGCTGAAGCTCAAACGTGCTGCGTAACATGAGAATGAACCTCATTGGTTCTTGCTGAAGCTCAAACGTGCTGCGTAACACAAGAATGAACCTCATTGGTTCTTGCTGAAGCTCAAACGTGCTGCGTAACACAAGAACGAACCTCACTGGTTCTTGCTGAAGCTCAAACGTGCTGCGTAACATGAGAATGAACCTCATTGGTTCTTGCTGAAGCTCAAACGTGCTGCGTAACACGAGAATGAACCTCATTGGTTCTTGCTGAAGCTCAAACGTGCTGCGTAACATGAGAATGAACCTCATTGGTTCTTGCTGAAGCTCAAACGTGCTGCGTAACACGAGAATGAACCTCATTGGTTCTTGCTGAAGCTCAAACGTGCTGCGTAACACGAGAATGAACCTCATTGGTTCTTGAGGAAGCTCAAACATGCTGCGTAACACGAGAATGAACCTCATTGGTTCTTGCTGAACCTCAAACGTGCTGCATAACACAAGAATGAACCTCATTGGTTCTTGCTGAAGCTCAAACGCGATGCGTAACACGAGAATGAACCTCATTGGTTCTTGAGGAAGCTCAAACACGCGGCGTAACACGAGAATGAACCTCATTGGTATTCATTCAATGGGGATTTGGATATCTCCTTTTATCACTCCATACACTGTCAACACCCAGAAAAAAATACATTTACATAATATTTTTAGGAACAAAATGTAATGTAAATCAGGCGAATGTTATACAGTAAAACCCTTCAAAATATATAGAAAACTGTAAAGTTTGGTGTATGAAAAGCTGCTGAACTGAAGATTTCTAACTAAAACTCACTGCCTTTAATATGGATTGTAACTGAAATCTACAGACTCGAGTAGAGAAAGTGTAATAAAATAAAACACTTAAATGTATTTTGGATGTTTTCTTTCCACTAGTCTGAAACAAGAAAAGTTATGAGTTAGGGTGATCACTGTTGATCAGTGCCTGAAATTCTGTCTGTAGTGTTTTTCTTTAAAAGGTGGAGCTGGTTTTATGAGCAGTTTTGTGATATCCTCCGCTTTCATAAATAAATAAACCTTCATCTCATTCCATTCATGTTTGTATCACCCTTATAACAGTTATCATTAGTCTTGGTCAAAGCTACTGATCTGTGATGTTATGGATGAAGTCCAGAGTCAGTCTGGGTACACAAAAGACTAAACTTCCTGCCGTACAAACCACATCAAGATGAAAAGAGTATAAAGAAGTTGGTAACCTTTATAAAACTACATCACACTTCCTGTCAAATAAATAACAGAAACTCAGAAGCTTCTCGAAATGATTATGTTCACTGTAGGAATGAAAACTCTTTGCATTCAACAGTTTGTGAATTGACTGCAGCAAGCGGGTCCAAAATTAACATCAAATACAAGTACAAAATTAGGTGTGGGAAGTAAATAAAAATTGGCAGATGGTGAATCAAATCAATGATATACAAACTGTTTACTTGATCTTTTCGCAATGAAAATAGCTTACTTTTTACAGTGGTGGCCCTTTCAAAAAAAATTTTTTTTTTTTTGGGATAACTTAACAGTTTGCCATCAAATGTTTGCAAGAAGTTTGAGGCCCTTCACTGAAGCTGGTGAATTTGCTGCAATCTCAGCAGCAAATCTTCTTTGCAAGAAGAAAAAGAAAATATTTAGCGAA
>VTFQ01000017.1:33832326-33854826 GCA_036281575.1 Ancherythroculter nigrocauda
CGGTCATGCATTAACGTATTCATCTGTCTAACAAGTTGCAGAAGTTCAGAACGAGTCATTTTAGTATCTTTGTTTTAACCTGAGGAAGACATTTGAGTTCTGAAAGTTACAGTATGTTTTCATAGTCAAAACATCAATCTCTTTCATCTCAGAAGATCAAGGGAGATTAGAATCCTCGTGACGAGTCCTTTAAAACAAAAAATATATAAATTTCGTCTTATTTTGTCAATCATGTGATGCTCAACGACCCTATCAAATGCTGATCCGTTCATGCACTCTTGAGGCCTGTTCACACCAAAGACGATAACTACAATGATAAAGATATAGTTCTAAAAATCAAATCATTCTACATTCTCCATAGCAACCGTAATGGCAGAGAGGAACGATATCATTGTAATCACTTTCATGAATGATTAAAAACATTGATAGCAAATCAGAATCCATCCTGCTTAGAAGAGCTAGAGCATTTAAAGTGACAGACGACAAAATGATATTGTGCATTGGTGTGGATGCTAATATAGTTCTCGTTATAGTTCTCGTTCTTGGTGCGAACAGGCCTTGAGAAGAAAAGGTTCTTGGATTCTTGACTTTATGCCAAAAAGGTTCTATGTATAAAGAAATGTCTTAAATGACTGCATCATTTTCATGTTTAACAGTTTATTTCATTTTTTTAAAGTGGACCTATAATGCCTCTTTCACAAGATGTAAGATGTCTCCAGAATGTGTCTGTGAAGTTTCAGCTCAAAATCCCCCAAAGATCATTTATTATAGCTTGTCAAATTTGCCCCTATTTGGGTGTGAGCAAAAACACACCGTTTTTGTGTGTGTCCCTTTAAATGCAAATGAGCTGCTGCTCCCGCCCCCTTTCCAGAAGAGGGCGGAGCTTTAACAGCTCAACAACAACAAAGCTGGAGAATCTCACGCAGCCAAAATGACGGAAGTGTTCAGCCTTACATTGTTCAAACCGGAGTCGACACTGATGGAGAGACTCAGGAAGAAGTTACAACTTTTAGACGTTTCTGAATGGTTAGTGGATAAATTTATGTAGTTGCTGTGGAGTTGATTCAACTCATCCACTAGCATGTGTCGTCATGTCAATCTTTTGTGTTGAATTGACCCTCGTTTGTGAAGCAGTCCGGCGTAAAATGACGGCATGTCAACAACACTCTACTACAACAACTCTTCCTCTTCTCTAAAGCAGCCCAACATGGCCCTGCCCCCTTTGTTGTGTGTTCTTGGGGGCGGGGTTTATGTAAATTTTAGGATTAGTGATGTCACCAACCCAGGAAGAAGCTTGCTGTAGTCTCTACCAGCCGTTTGTTGTAGTCCTTCTGTAAAAGAAAATATCTCCCTTTGCATTGAACTTTGAGCGTCGTAACTTTGCAGATGTTGTTTATGCTCAAACAGCAACATTACACACTAACTAAAGTTAAAAAAAAGTGAAATCATAATCAACCACCCTTTTAATTGATAAAGTCTGGTTACAAGCTGTTTAATTCATAAAATTTATTCAAAGAAAAAAATGAATTAAATCCAAATCAATTAATTAAAACTAAATCCATAAAATGATCCTATGATGGAACCCCTAAAGCTTCTATATATGAAGCAGCTGATAGAACTCTTGAAGGTTCTGTTTAGAACCTTTTCTTCCTTGACATCACTTAATGAATGATACAACGCTGAATTAAAATCCTCCTCCAGGTATCAAAGCGCTTGAGAGTGATTTGAGCTGGGTAAACATGTATTAATCTTGATCTTTAAATGATGCCGTTTGCGCAGTGTGAATGACACGGTAATGCGTTTAGCTCTGTACACTTGATGCATTGCGTAATTATCAGTGCGGTGCACACCTGCATTTACAAACGCCTTACTCATGAGCCTCACAGACACATGCCCGCTCCCTTCTTTAGGTGGGTATTAATGAAGCGGCCCACATACATCATGCCCCTCCCTGAGTTTAATACGATAACAGCGCAGACACTGAATGCTGGGAACGCAGCCATGAGAGGAATCAACACATATTTACACATTACACCCATATACACTTCATCTACGGGGGCTGCGATCAATATATACAATAAATATGCAGCCTACTTAACTACGTGAGTATTTGCTTACAAAATAAGCACTATGGTATTATTCTTTAGGAGTACCATAAAAATAGCACAGTATATATGAATATGATGATCACATAGTACCATGGTATATTAAGTATTATAATATAAGTATTAATAAAATAATAATCAATAAATATTATTCAATATAAGTACATTTATTTAATTGTACATTTATTTTTATATTGATTAATATTAATAGTTAAAAACATTAATAATTAAACTTCAGACAGATTAATAAATTAAATACATGAATAAAAGTTATATATAGTTTATATATTAATTTTATTCATATATTTTCTGAATGTGTCTGCTTGCCTTGTGAGAGGTCAGAATGAACATTTACAGGTAACGTTTATTGTTTTCTGCTTTCATTCAGAATGTACAATGTAAAATGTGGTCAGGTCGCTCAAAAATAATTAACATCTAAATTTCCTGGTTGTATTCCAATCACAAATATTATTTAATATGACTAAATAACACAATTACATTGGATTTCACCAACAAAAGTCATTTCTAATGGTCAGATCAGGTAGAAAGAGTTCTGTAAGTTAACAACTTTTACTATATAGTACGTCAAAATAGCATCTGCACCATCATTTGACCAACAAAACCACCATAGTATATTATTTATGTATGTGTTATATTAAATGAAGTTTGCTTTACTGAATAATACATTCACAAAACATTTTTCTCAGTACTAAAACATCAAATATGCTCCTCTGACTTGAAGGAAAATCCAATAAATCCAATAAATCCAATAAAATTCATTAAATGCACATTTATGAGATGATCAGAATGTAAATGTGTTGATGAGCATGTTGGTATTAGTGCATAACACACTGCCAGTGTCTGCAGGTACGCTGGGAGGGTTTGTGTGTGTGTGTGTGTGCGAGGAGCATGTCAGGTGGACACGTGCGGCCGGCTGCCAACATACTTTTGGTTTGGAGGGAGGGCTGGGTGGGTGTGAACTTTTGTTTAGTGTCTCTCTCTCCGTCTCTCTTTCTCTCTCCCTGATTCACGACACACCTTCTGTGCAAAACGCAACTCCTCTGCTTATCTCTCTCCCCCTGTCGCTCTCTCTCTCTCTCTCTCTCGTCTGTGTTCACTTTCACATGTTTGAATCGGAGGATAGCAGTCTGTTTCCTGACACGCAGAGACTTCTCTCCAAGAAGCAACTCCTCCAGCAACACCTAAAGGTCAGCAACCACTACTGTGTGTGTCTCTGTCTTTCGCTTTCTCTAAGTTTGTTTCTATTGGTGCCTGTCTTACTGCTCCATCACTGTCTGCGGTGAAATGTAAAGGGTTTGTGATGGCATTTGTTCAGCTCGTCTTGCGCATCTGTCATGTAAAGTGCACTAGATTCTGCGGGACCCCCCCACCCCCTCGTTCTCACTGTCTTTTTAATTAGAAAGTCTAATACAGTAAAATGAGATGACAGGTCAGGGACGGGGGTCTGATGCTATCTCAGCATCACTCAGAGTTGCCCTGCAAGAGAACTCCAGTTTGAGACAAACCAGGCTTTAGTGAGTTTTGCGACAAATGTTATCCGTTACGCCACTACAGAAACTAAGCATAAAAACGCATGAGAGCAAAATTTAAATATGGGGAACGTTTACAAAACAAATCAGAAAATATCTGCAATTGATATTATTTTACAATAATGCTCAATTTTTAAAAAAAAAAATCTAAATTAATCTATTTTACATTTAGAATCATTCATTATAAAAGTACTTCAAATAAGTAAAAATAGCACAGTACTGTCTTGTAAGGAATATATTATTGTATATTCACAGGGAACAATATAACATAAAAACTCACTCATTCATCGAAATCAATTATTATTAACTTTCAAATCAGCTGAAGATTTCAGAATGATTATCAACATTTCAAACTGTAACAATGTAACTGCTTGACGTGCGGAATTTTGACCTTTAAAAATAAAAAGATTCTTCAAAAGAATTTAAAAATTCCAAATATTCAAATTTAAAGTGAACATTCTAATGAACAAAATTAGAACTTTAATATATATATACATATGTAAAACATTAAATATATACATATATATACACATACATATATATGTGTGTACTGTATATGTGTGTATGTGTGTATATATATATATATATAGATATAGATACACATATACCTTTTTAGGACAAAAAATTGCTTGAAAACACTGATCAGCATGCTTCCACTATCTGCTGTGACTTTTATTTTGCGGAAACTTCACATACGATGAATCTGTGAGCAGCACTGGCCATGTCTAAGACGGAATACAGGAAACATCATTCATCTGCTCTCTTTGTGAGCATAAGCCAAGACTCTATCATGAATCTGGAGGCTTAAATGCTGAAGTATTCAAACATGTACATTCAGTGCACTCAGGTAAACTGTGTGAATACAGTATACACACACACACACACACAGAGAGAGAGAGAGAGGGGGGGGGGAGCTTTGTTCGGTGTGGTCAGGGACACAGTATATCAGGTGAATGGGCAGATGACCGCCGGTCTCAATTATTCATTCATTTTAATTGTGGCTGTGACGGGTACCAGATTTCCTTTCAATGCCAAGCAGCTGCTTTCAGATCCATCACGGCATGTTCGAGCAGCTCTGATTAACCCGACATTAACAGGCCGTGATTACATAAAAACTCCTGCGGTGGGAGTCCAAACCTCACCGTCACTCAGAGAGAGAAGAAACGGAGAGCAGCGCGAGGGAACGGGGTTATGCCAGGATACGCACCACGCCTTTGTCTGTCGAGTCACTAGGACAAGGTTTATCAAAGTTGAACCTGATCCGAAGCAGTCTTTTGTTACACGGCAGATACTTTTACACTGGCGTGTTCTCAAACATTCGACAGTGCGGTGCGCTCCACGCGGGAGGGTGTGGGAACGAGGTAACCAGAACAATGATCGGGATCTCAGAGCGGTTCTAGATCACTGCTGCGAACACACAGAGAAACTACACACACACACACACACACACACAGCTCAGAACAATGACAAGGTTTTAGAACATCAGAACTATCAAAAAGAAGCTACTAATTGAACTACACTTTTCCATAACAGTATATATAGGTAGAACAGGTAGTCAACATACACACCCAGTGTTGCTGAGAACGTATATACACTCTTCTGCTCACCAAGGCTGAAATAAATGCAGTACAAAAATACAGTAAAACCGTAATATTATGAAATATTATTGCAATTTAAAATAACTGCTTTCTATGTGAATATGTGGTAAAATGCTATTTATTCCTGTGATCAAAGCTGAATTTTCAGCATCATTACTCCAGTCTTCAGTGTCACATGATCCTTCAGAAATCATTCTGATATTCTGATTTGGTGCTCAAGAAACATTTCTGGTTAATATCAATGTTAAAAACAGTATTTTTGTTGAAACTGATACATTATTAATGTATTTACTGTCACTTCTGATCAGTTTAATTAATCCTTGCTGAATAAAATGATTAATTGCTTGTTTCACCACCATTTTTTTTTACATCAATTTTATGGGAATCAGTCTATGGAAGCTTGTTTCCACCACTGAATAAAAAATAAAAAGGTAATTGTGACTTTTTTTCTCACAATTGAGTGATATAAACTAGCAATTGCAAGTTATAAAGTTAGAACTGTGTGATATAAACTCGCAATTATGAATTATAAAGTCGCAATTGCGTGATATAAAGTCAAAATTGCGAGATATAAACGTGCAATTCTGAGAAAAAAGTCAGTCTTTTTTTCTTGGAATTGGATTTGGACTTTATAACTCACAATTCTGAGAAAAAAAGTCAGAATTGGAAGAAAAAAGTCCAATTATCTCTTTTTTTTATTCCGTGGCGGAAACAAGCTTCCATATCAGTCAGTATGTCCAAACAAAAGCTTGTTTATAGCATTTATAATATATCGAAGTCAAATGTGGTCTGACTGACAGTCTGGAATAGAGAATTGATGTTTAGTCACTGAACAAAACAGATATTGATTGTGATGTGAGCAGATACAAATATTGATTTACATATAGTGCTGTTATTGGCACAAACGCATTGCTACTTTTTTGGTCCGAATTATTTTTGTTTAATAATAAAAAGCACGCTTTATACAGTAATTTAGCTACTGAAAATAACATTTCGATTTGATAAAGAAGTGTTAAAAGGAGAGAAAATCCTTCAAAATCAACAATGAGCATAGTGAGATATCAGATCGAATGAAAAATGGCCGCTTTTGCATTTAATTGCGTTACACAGCTTGATTCTGATTGGTCACATATGACATTATGCAGTAAAAGATGTGCACGCATCATGATGCCAAATTGAATAATTTATCGTTGTCCCAGGCAACGATGTCCTACATATATGTGCTGGTTTCATTTCTGCAAAAACGACCCTCCTCCAAAGTGAAATTATTTAGTCACCAAATCCATCCGTGCTAGTTTCATTATCACAAAATAACTCCCTCAGGGTGAAACAACACGTCCTGATCAAAATAAACCCCGTCTGGGTTTATTTTGTGATAGTGATCAGCTGATCATTTCTTTTAATTCTGTGGTTTGATTTTACTAAATGTAGACATGTGATCCCGGCCTCTTCCATGAATGTGCATGCGTTTGAGGGCAGCGGATCAATCTAATAAGAGTAAGTTTGTCCAGTTTACGACCCAAAGTGAAAGTTAGGGGATTCACATCCTCTCACACACGTCTGTTTCTGATGACACAGCCGCCCAACAGCACACTCAAACAGAGACTGAAATAGTGCCTGCCTATATGTCATTTTCCTTCCTCTCTCTTCATCTTATCTTAGGTAAAGCTTATCTGTCAAACCGTGAGCACTGTCCTGACCTCACCTTTACACAGAGAGACACAGACAGTTAAACTCTCACTGATCAATTCATTTTCCGCTGCATAAAACGCTTCTAACGAATGTGTATTCGGAGGTCACGACTGAATCTTTTATGATCCTGCTCTGAATAAGCGCTGATTAATTCAATAGTTAAACGGTTAACACTGGATATTTACAACCATCCATTCAAGTACCAGATGTCATAGCATGTTAATTTTAATAGCAATTCAACAGGTCACATGATCATGTAATTTCACTATCACTATGGTCACGGTGAGTGAGCCAAGCTGCTATTTATAATCTCTGAGCGCTGCGATGGCTGGGATTATTTGAGGTTTCTTTAAGAAAGAGTGTTTTTCTTTAGAAGTTCCAACACATCACAAGGTCACATGACTAATCACCCATAACAAACAGGAAATTAACTACACATTTAGGTCAAAGTCTCCAGAAAGAAGAAAAAGTAGTATGCCTATACAATGACTCTCTACAGTAGCCTGTTTGATATAAACTAAACATCATAAACATCATAATTATAAAGATCATAATCTGATCTAGATAGATATACTACAATAATTACTGTTTAACAAGACTTTACTGTACTATAATAACTAGACTTTACAATAATACAATCAGACTTTATTAGACGTTACGTACTGTTCTATCGCTATACCATATTATTATTATATTTTACTGACACTGTACCAAACCTGATTAGACATTACTGTACTATAATATTTCCTATTTCTAATCTATAACTAGACTACACTATAACCAATTATTATTGGACGTACTATAACTAAACTTTACTCTTTTATATGGAAGCTGGTTAAAATAAAAAAGTTAATTGCAACTTTTTTCTCAGAATTGCAAGATTATAAAGTTATAAAGTCAAAATTATGTGATATAAAGTTAGAATTGTGTGATATAAAGTCGCAATTCAGACTTTTTTCTCACAATTGCGAGTTTTTAATCATGTAATTCTGACTTTATATCTCACAATTCTGACTTTTTTTCAGAATTGCACGATATAAACTCGCAATTCTGAGAAAAAAGTCCCTCACAATTGAACATTACTGACTTTATATCACTCAATTCTGACTTTATATCTCGCAATTTTTGACTTTATAACAATTCTGACTTTATATCTCGCAATTCTGAGTTTATATCTCGCAATTCTAACTTTATAACTCGCAATTCTGACTTTATATCTCGCAATTTTTGACTTTATAACAATTCTGACTATATATCTCGCAATTCTGAGTTTATATCTCGCAATTCTAACTTTATAACTCGCAATTCTGACTTTATATCTCGCAATTTTTGACTTTATAACAATTCTGACTATATCTCGCAATTCTGAGTTTATATCTCGCAATTCTGACTTTATAACTCGCAATTCTGACTTTATATCTCGCAATTCTGACTTTATAACTCTCAATTCTGACTTTATATCTCACAATTTTTGACTTTATAACAATTCTGACTATATCTCGCAATTCTGAGTTTATATCTCGCAATTCTGACTTTATATCTCGCAATTTTTGACTTTATAACAATTCTGACTTTATATCTCGCAATTCTGACTTTATATCTCGCAATTTTTGACTTTATAACAATTCTGACTATATCTCGCAATTCTGACTTTATATCTCGCAATTCTGACTTTATATCTCACAATTTTTGACTTTATAACAATTCTGACTATATCTCGCAATTCTGACTTTTTATCTCGCAATTTTTGACTTTATAACAATTCCGACTTAATAACTCGCAATTCTGACGTTATATCTCACAATCTCACAATTCTGACTTTATAACTCGCAATTCTGACTTTATAACAATTCTGACTTTATAACTTGCAATTCTGACTTTATATCACGTAATTCTGACTTTATAACTCGCAATTCTGACGTTATATTTCACAATCTCACAATTCTGACTTTATAACTCGCAATTCTGACTTTATAACTCACAATTCTGACTTTATAACTCGCAATTCTGACTTTATAACTCGCAATTCTGACTTTATAACAATTCTGACTTTATAACTCGCAATTCTGACTTTATAACTCACAATTCTGACTTTATAACTCACAATTCTGACTTTATAACTCACAATTCTGATTTTATAACAATTCTGACTTTATAACTCGCAATTCTGACTTTATAACTCACAATTCTGACTTTATAACAATTCTGACTTTATAACTCGCAATTCTGACTTTATAACTTGCAATTCTGACTTTATAACAATTCTGACTTTATAACTCGCAATTCTGACTTTATAACTCACAATTCTGACTTTATAACTCGCAATTCTGACTTTATAACTCGCAATTCTGACTTTATAACAATTCTGACTTTATAACTCGCAATTCTGACTTTATAACTCACAATTCTGATTTTATATAAGATAATTCTGACTATAACTCGCAATTCTGACTTAATATCACGTAATTCTGACTTTATATCAGATAATTGTGACTTTATAAGACATAATTCTGACTTTACATCACGTAATTCTGACTTTATAACAATTCTGACTTTATAACTCACAATTCTGACTTTATATCGCGCAATTCTGACTTTATAACAATTCTGACTTTATAACTCTCAATTCTGACTTTATATCTCACAATTCTGACTTTATATCGCGCAATTCTGACTTTATAACAATTCTGACTTTATAACTTGCAATTCCGACTTTATATCTCACGATTCCAAGCATACAATACCAATTTGGTACTGAAATTTAAAAAATGTGATGCTTTGAGCGCTGTTGAGCGGATTCGTAAACACCTCTGATTGGCCAATGTGTTCACGCGCTCAACAGATACATCTGTGTATGGCTACAGTGATCAAAAGCACACTGAAGTGTTTGAATTTGAAAGCGTTTTGCAAGAAGGAGCGTTTGAAAGCAGGCGTCTATCAGCAGCAGTGTTGCCAAGTCGTTTAACACTGTTGCCAGGGGTTATTTTTCATGTCTGCAAGTTGAAACGACCCCAAATATGATATTTGGCCACTGGAATGTGAATTTTACCAGGGGAACCCCGCCAAAAAAGCAGATTTTACCCCCCTGAACGCAATTTTTACCAGGGGACCCCCCTGAAATGCGCTTGGGCTAGTTTTGAGTAGCAATTTGGCGGGTTTTGTTGTGAAAATCTGGCAACCCTGATCAGCAGACCAATCCGCTGAGAGACGCCTGATTTCAAACGCTCCCATGTGTATCTGTGTAAGCGCTCAGTGAAGAGCGTCATTGATGACTATTTACAACATGTTTTAGAAGCGTTGATCATTGTAGCCAATCACAGACATATCTGTTGAGCATGTGAACGCAATAGCCAATCAGAAGTGTTTATGAATGCGCTCAAAGCGTCACATTTTTAACATTTCAGTACCAACTTGGTATCGAAGTCAGTACTTTTGAGAAAACTACACCAGACTATACTTTACTATAACAAAACCTGATTAGACATGAGTATATTATACTGTTCAGTTAATAAATGTAACTCTTCTATCACTACACTATACTAAACTTTCTATGCTATCATTAGACTATAACTATACTTACTACAACCAAACATGATTAGACTATATTATATCAAAAACATTACTGCTCCATAACTATATAACCAGTCTTTACTCTGCTATATCATACTAAATTTAACGTTTGTATAGCTAGACTATACTTCATTATTCTATACTTTATCATACTATACTTTATTAGACTTTACATACTATAACTATTCTGTTCTATAGCTAGACTATACTACAACTAAACTTAGGTATTCTGCATTGTCAAGTATACAGCTATACTACTACTTCTTGTACTGTAACATAGTTGAGTTTCTTTCAGCTGACACATCTTTCTTCTTGTTTAAGCCTGATCTGCTAGATTTCAGCTTTGGGCCATGTGTGTGTGTGTGTGTTTGACTGATTTCCTCTGGTCTTCTATGAAAAGTGAGTGTGATGTGAGAGCAGCTGATTGGGGAACATCTAAACTCCTGTAGGTGTTTCCTGTGTGAGAAGAGTCACTGTAACCAGTGGCAACTCCCAGACTCTCTCCTCTCTCTGTTGCTGTGGGTGAATTACAGAAGCCGAAACACACACACACAAACATGTTTGAAATGCAAGTTTGAAATGATCACACACACAGTATTATTGAGGGCGACACACCACAACACACGTTTACGTAGAGAAACCAAGCTCAGTCAACCACACACACACAAAGATAGGGAAAGTGGGCCGTTTTGTAATGTTGCTGTAAGATTTTGGTTTTGAAACTGGGTCCACCCACTGGTGAGAGAAAAGAGGAGAGGCACAGAGGAGGGGTGCATGGAGAGAAAGACAGCGATAGAAATGAGTGTGTGGGCTATCACTCACTCACTCACTCACTCACTCACTCACTCAGTTTAAAATAAGGACACATTGATCCACCCACCCTAACCCCACATAACACACACACACACACTGGAGCAGAAACCTCAGCACAAGAGTTTAGGTATCACAGCAGGCCACTCTCGGGCCTGATGGACTGACAGTCGGGTTGTAATGTGTGACGGCAGGAAGTACACATGATTGAGGAATTATCTCAGTGTTTGGTAGCTGCTGGTTATAGTATTGTGTCTGGATATTTTTATGATAAAAATGACTTAAACAGGTTTCCAGTGGCCGATAGGATCTACAGAGCAGCACGGCCGATATACTGCTAATATACAATGACAAACAACACATTTTATATAAGCTTTATTCCAAAATAGAGGGAAATGTTTAACATATATTGCCAGAGTCCTGACCTGGTAGGTAGTGCACATGCTGGACGATCCGAATTAACTCTAGATTTCATGATACGTTTCACCCAATTTTTGTTAATTTCTGGTCTGGTTTCAGGCTGTCACTATCAATAAAATACAATATAAAAAATATTAAATTATATTTATATAAAATATATACACAATATATTTATTAATAATAATATACAAATTAAATGTACTTCATACATTAAAGAAATGTATTTTTATTTTAAAAATTGAAACGTATAATTTATAAACGTATTAATTTATATATATAAATTAATACATGTTTATAAATTATACATTTAAATAAAATAAAATACATTTCTTTAATGTATATATATATATATATATATGACACACAACTATATTTATAAAAAATGCTAGGTTATAAATTATTTAAAATATTATATTTAATATATTGTACACATAATATGTAGTATACATTAAGTAAATAAATAATATATAGTATACAGTAAATATATATATATATATATATATATATACACACACACACACTTTTTAAAATTTATTTTTTTATTTTTTTATAAAAAAAAGTACATTGTCATTTTTGATAAAAAATTAATAATATAAAAAATATTAAAAATTATAGAAAAATATGAATAAATACATTTTAAAACGTATATATATATATATATATATATATATATATATATATATACACATATACACATGTACTTTTTAAAATGTATTTATTCATTTTTTTAATAAAAAATGACAATGTATGTATTTTGGCACACTCAATTAATGTTAAATTAATAAAAATATTTGTCTCTTTAATTGTACTGTTAAATATATTAATTGTTCTGTTAATTGTTTATATATAAAACATGTATTTTTTTATATTGGTCCATCATTACATATAACTTGGCTTTGTGAGGCAAAAAGCTCAAACAGACTGCTGAATATCCAGTGCCATTATATATATATATATATATATATATATAAATAAACATAACATAAACATATATATTTCAATTGAACAGTGTGCATGAGAGCATGTGTGTGATATGCGTTTGCATTTTTTTGCATGAAGCAACATATGTGCATACAGTTGTGACTGATCACTATGAAAGCTTGCATCTTGTGTGTCTATGTGTGTCTGTGTGTGTGTGTGTGTGTGTGTGTGTGAGCGCGCTTTGACAGACATCTGTCTCCTGTGCCCTGCAGCCTGGTTGGTTTTAATTAGGTAGAGCCAGAGGGCCCGAGGGCAGACAGGGGCTAGTCATAATCACTCACTCACACACACACACACACACGGGCCAGCCTCCCCCTCACAATCCTCCACAAAAATGTCCTTTCAGAAGGAGCATCTCAAAAAACACAAAAAACACACACCCTCACACACTCCATCTGTCGCAAACACGTGTGAGATCTGTGCTTTACATGCATGATTAGTTTGATTAACGACATATTAGGGGATGTACATGTCGGTGCATTAAGTGTCTGCCTTCAAATGTGTCGCAACACCAGCACAATGCCGTAGTCACCAACAGGATACTCCGGTTTTCCTTTAAGCCACAACTTTCTGGGTTGAAGGTGTGTTAATTACAGAATAATTGCTGGAGTTAATTGGTTTCTATCATAATAATTGGTAATCCCTGTAGAGTGTGGTGTTAGTAATGACTACGAATGCATGAACTAATAAAATGTACACCTTCAATACATTAACAAAAAGCGTCTGCCATACGCATAAATGTTAAATGTAATTGACGATGTTTAATGTACAATTCAGCATGTATACATTTCGATAGGCTTGCACAACGAAACTATATTTCCTAGGGATGCACCGATTTGAACATTTTGGCCGATACCTATAACCCTTTATATTTGAAAGCCGATAACCGATATATTGGCCGATAAATCTAAATCCAAATTTGTATATAATTTTTGAAAGCCTGATTACAAAAACAAAAGTCTCACCATTAAAAGTCATGTCCCAAACACACGATTATAATGTTCTCATTATAATAATATAGTTTTTATGACAGACTTGTGCTGCACATGTTGCACTTTACTGTATTTTACTTTTTGAAGTGATTTCAATCATATTTCAAGCAATTCAAAACCATCATGGTGAACAGTGCACATCTGAAGTGTCTCAGCTGAAGGAAATTTATCGGCTTTAATATATCGGCCAAATATATCTGGCCGATAATGATAACATTAAAAATGAACATATATCAGTCAATAGCAATATGGTGGCTGATATATTGTGCATCCCTAATATTTCCCATCATGCTCTGAGGAATGACACAATACACTGATAAAGCAATTAATGCTTGAATCATTATCGACATGTAGTTCACACTCACACACACAGACTGACAAGCCTGACTAAGACAAAAACACAGATAAAAACTTTCTTATCAGCAGCATTTCCAAAAACGTTCACCGTTTCTCTGTTGTCTAAGTGTGTGTGTGTGTGTAGAAGATACCAGATAACACAGATTAAGCTGACCAAAAGACACAACACATCCCGTAAAAACAGGAGCTCATGTGTGGAGGGGTTCTCAGATGACCTTGTTGCATATTTTGGGCTGTCTGTATGTGTGTGTGTGTGTGTGTCGTCCTTGGACGACTGTTTCCCACCCTAGTTGGTGGGTTTGTCTGTAAGTGGGCAGAAATGACAAATTTTTCCCACAAGGCCACACCCTTGAGCGCCAAAGCCCCCACTCCCAGAATAAATCTGTGCACGGCATCCCAAATTGCAAATCCAAAGGATATACAACTGATGAATTTATACGTCAGATTTGATCACACACACACACCAGTATCAAGTTGTTGATGGAATTAAAGTTTTTGGTGCTTGACTACGTAAATGCTAGGGAGTGCTGCATGATAAATGGGTGTTGCTATGATGTTTGGTGTGGTTGATACTTGAAAAATCACTTTTTTAGTAAAGTAACAGCACAACTCTCTAGGAATCATTCATGTCTGGATCACAAACATTGCAGGACTTTGTTCAACAGTCAGGTTCCAGAAGTAAAAACATTTATTTTCTCTTTAAGGATTTTTAAAGCTGCAGTCGGTAACTTTTTTTAGTTAAAATTTATCCAAAATCAAGTACATAACCAGCCAGTACTATCTCCTTACCTTAGCCCGATTCACATTGGTAAGCTTGTAATAATGTTTTCCAATTCGAGTGGTACTGGTGGGTTTCCGCAGGAAATTCGAGCATGCAGCTGTTCGTCTTTGCGACATTATGTCACATCGGTTTACATAAAGAAGTCCCAGCTAGTAGGCGAGAATGCTGCTGGTAGCGGATCATTTATAGCCTTTTCTCACAGCAGCTGGAATAATTAAACTTATGTTGATGGCGGATTGTATGGTATGACAAATTAACGTTAGACTAGGGTGACCAAACATCCTGTTTTCACGTCCTGTCCTGGCCGTCCTGGTTGTTTTTTATAAAGTGATGAAAATGTCCTGGTTTTCATTGTTTTTCATCGGGCCATTAAATTGACCGGTGTTACGAGATTTTCGGTTTCCGAAGGCGGAGCATACACAAATATTATGTTAATAATATTCATATATTAATAATGCATGTGCAACTGAGAATATTAGTTCAGATTGTATCTCAAGACATTAGTGGATTATTCCATAAAGGTAACTTTATTCTCAGCGTCGCGGCTGACTTATGCCTAAACTACAGTTGTTTACTTCTAGGTAACAGTTTATAATGTTTTCATTAGTATGCATGATTTGTGCAGTCATTTGTAACTGAATAACAGATACTTTGTGTAACAGCAGAGCAACTTTCAGCTATCGTCTACAATGAGTTCAGCTCGTTCCTTTGTACCTTGCGATGTAACAGCTGATAGGCCTATATTTCTTTATAACTTTCATGCTTGTTTGTTAAGCAACAAAAAATTGCTGGGAAAGATCAGCTCTACAGCAAAATATAGATGGGCAAACAAGGAGGATGAGGACGAAAAACAGGATGCAGAGGAAAACGAGGATGAAGAAGAAAACTAAAGATATAGATATTTTTTGTTAGTTCGTTTTTGTAAGTTTGTGAGAGCTATTTTCTGTTAAATTTGGATTGCTAATATAGCAGAGGTATTTTTTTTTTAGTTATTTATTATTTTTCTAATACAGTAGAGACATTATTTCTATCATTATTTCATTCGTTATTTTTGAAACTTGTCATAATAAAACATGTTGAGTAACCTCTGAGAAGCCTATCTGAATTTGTGTCTTTGGTTATAGATAGTATTTTGTAATATAATATCCATACAGAGGAGGCATACTTTAAATGTGTTGAAATTATAAGGCATCTTTGAGTAAATTTCGAGTATCATTTGAGTATCTCATTGCCGGGCCGAGTGTCCTGGTTTTCGGTAATCAAAATATGGTCACCCTACGTTAGACATTAGACTGTACAGAAATTGAAATCTACACGTAACGCTAATACACACTAAATACACATTGTCACACAATGCTGATGTTGTTAACATTAACAATTTGAGAACAAACTATAACAATAATAATTTGCATGGTTTGATGGGATATGAGCTAAGCGATCGTTAGATTTAATCACCATTGGCAGCGCGATTTACTGTAATGCTTTTTCCCCTCAGTTAGTCAGAACAAAAGTGGCAGATTTGTTCAGATGACAAAATTCTTATTTTCGTAGAATCTGTGATTCTGAAGTACAGTATCCTCACTGATGTGAGATTCGCCCGCGCTGAGGAGCCGTGCCGATGCACAACCCACGTAAAGATGATAATTACGCAAATAACTGCAATTGCAGGTTTTGAACAGAGATGGCGACAAAGAGGCAAAACTTACAGACTGCAGCTTTAACGATAACTTTAAAAAAGCCTTGCTGTGAGCTACGAGGTTGTTAATCAATAGTATTTGCTTCTGTTGAAGCCATCAGCCCGCATTATTTCAACAGTTTTAACAGTGGAATTCCTGGTGAAAAACTACATTACCCATGATTCTGTACAGTCTCCCTACACTCTCAAAATATTTCAATATTTTAATATATTTTGCAATAAACTTAAAATATTATATATCTATATATATATATATATATATATATATATATATTTAACATTTTTATATGCAGTTTCATATTTCTCCATCATTTTAATTTGATTATGCTGTTTGCAATGCTTCATGGGATTGTAGTTCTTTGTCTTTTTGTCAAATTTTCAAGAACTAATTGTTACAAATCATAGTTTGAAATCATTTTATGATTCTCCTCATAGTTGGTTGTCTTGGTTCATGGCTTATAACGCTTTAACAAGGACAATTTTGAAATCCCTATGGGAGAAATGGATGGAAAAAAATACATCCAGAACCAACGGCACTGAAAAAGTGGCCGGGCACTAATGCACTCTATAGAGATGCTCTCCTCGGCAAACTAGAAAGAAACATCTGACCTTACCTGAAATGAGGCATCACGGGGTCACCAAACACACAAGGGTTTGAGACGGATGTCAGTCGTGGTTCTGAATGTGTCTCGTCTTCGTCTGACTGCTGCTGTACAAAAACAACACTTTAGTTCTCACTGCATTTTGACTGATGCAAAAGACGCCTGAGAAATTTGATTCTAAACAGGGTTACTAAAACATTAAAAAACATTTGTGTTACTAGAAATAAAAAAAAAACACAAAAAAAAATTTACTTAGTTTGACATGATGTGCTTAAATAGCTAAAACTTAAATAAAAAATTAATAAAAACTTATTTTTTTTATTTTTTTTTTTTTACAAAAACACACAATGCCACAGAAGAACCGTTTTTGGTTCCTTTCAGCCATCAGAACCCCTTTTTTTTCTTAGTGTGAAAAACATTTCAATATTCTAAAGAACCCTTTTCCACCACAAAAGTTCCTTTTGTACAACTAAAAGATTCCATGGAAGTTCAAGGTTCTTCATGGAACCTTCGATGCCAATAAAAGAACCTTTATTTTTAAGAGTAAAAACGAAATCAGAAAATATAACTACTAATTCAAAACATTAATAATAACCTATAATAATATCTCAAATATATTAAAGTGACACAGATACTAAAGAATTTTCAAAAGAGTGACAGAACACCTCAACCAAAACAAAGTGTTACGATTTTTAAAATGTGTCAAGCACAATTCATAACACAACACAAATACCTGCCGCATTCTCAGAGTCATCACAAACTACTTTTCAGGGTGAAAAAAGAACTTTTATTTTGTAGTTCTTTAGAAAACCACCAATGTTCTGGTACCCAAAAAACCTTCAATGACTTTAGAACTTTATTAATGCCCAAAAATGGTCCTTTAAAAGAATTAATCACTGAAGAACATTTATTTTAAAGAGTATATGAAGCATGGTCTCTTGTAAAGAACCAGGTTCTTTGGATAAAGTGTCATTGTAGGTTCTTCAGATGAGTGTTTGGTGGTTTTCTGAAGATAAAAAGTTAAAATAAAAAGATAAAAATAAAACGTTCTCTTTTAGGTCTTTTGTGTTGTGTTGTGTTGTGTTGTGTTATGAGATGTGCTTGACACATTTATTCTGAGCGTATATAAAACTCTAATACAGGAATCTGTTTTAACGAACATAGAATCACCTGTTTGAGGTTTCTATGACAACTAACTGAGAATACCTTCAAATAATGTTGTGTGTGTGTGTGTGTGTGTGTCCATCTCTTGAATTTCACATTCGTCACATTCTCAGCAGTACAAAGAAGTCTATCTCAATCATATTTTACCCAGAATCCCCCTGTTAAACGCTGGCTTTGGTATAAATTAACTGTGCTTGTTAAAAAGCAGGTCATGATCAATCTCTCATGAATTACATAACTAGGTGGATTCTTGATGTCATTAAGGAAATCCTGTCCGTGTTAAAGCGTCGAGTCATGATTTAAAGAGACAGACGCTGCGGGAAAATGTCACAGTGCCAAAAATCACAAACGAGAGAGTCTGTAATAGTTTTATGGCTTTTGAAACAATAGATTGTAAGGAAACACACTCCCTCTCTCTCTTTTCACACAAAGACTATTTCTGAAAAAGTTTCTGTACATCTCACAATCCAAACATGAGCCATTTTAAATTTCACACTGATTTTAGCTCGAGTTCAATTTTGACTGAACAAAAGAGATCTTTTCTATTATCCTTGATAAGCGAGATTTTGTTACAAAATGGTGGTAAAACGAGATCTCATTCAAAGAAATCTGAAAGACATTACGTTAAAACACAAATTCACTAAATGAAACATTGACAGAGCGATAATCGGCTGTGAGTGTGTTATAGGACGAGATCGTCCATCTTCTCAATGTCCAGCTTTAAAAACAGAAGATCATAAACATTCATTGGATGGATAAATGCATGATATATGCCAAGTTTTACATACTCAGAGGTACATCAAATAATCTAAAGCTTTTTTCAGAAGGATCACAGAATCAGATGAAATGTGGGAAAAAATGTTTTGTGACACACAGAGTACTGCACTGTCACGTGTGTCAAATCACACCACACACTTGACTTTTTCCTTTAATCGCATCCTTCTTGTTCTTTTTAAGAGTTTAGAAATATTTAGAAATGTTTTGTTTCATCTAGACACAATTACTATAATTGAGTGTTAATTATTAGCTTTTTTTTAAACATTTGCTTTTACTACTTTTGCATAGTTGTACCATGAAATGTTCAACACATTTAACTACACTACTTATGGAAAATACTTATATATTATAATAACTTATGGAAACCAAATAACATGTATAGAATTTTTTTAAAAATTTACAGTGTGTGCATGTGTGTGTCTCTCTCTCTCTCTCTCTCTCTCTCTCTCTCTCTCTCTCTCTCTCTCTCTCTCTCTCTATATATATATATATATATATATATATATATATATATATATACACACACACAGAGAAATGTATGATTAAAATATATATTAATTATCAAATATTATGAAGAAAATGTATATGATTAAACTATATATATTAAAAATTCTAATATATATAGTTTAACCATATATATATATATATATATATATATATATATATATATATATATATATATATAACGAAAATATATGAGTAAACTTTATATTAAAAATCAAAGAAATTGTATGATTAAAATGTAGTATATATATTATATACATATATATATAAAGAATATATATAATTATTAAACATTATGAAGAAAATGTATGATTAAACTATATGTATTAAAAATTATATAATTTTCAATATATAGTTTAATCATATATTTTCTTTATATATATATATATATATATATATATATATATATATATATAAAGAAAATATGAGTAAACTATATATTAAAAATCATAAAGAAAATGTATATGAATATATATTATATATTAAAAAATTATGAAGAAAATGTATATTATTAAAAAAAAAATATATATATATAAAAAATGGTTGTATAAATGTATAAAATATATATATATACTTACACTTACTATATATGTATATATATATATATAAAGAAAATGTATTTTATTCAAATATATTATATACATTCTTAAAAATAAAGGTTCTTTATTGGCATCCACGATTCCATAAAGAATCTTTAACATTGATAGAATCTTTCCATTCCACAAAAGGCTCTTTAAAGTGGAAAAAGGTTCTTCAAACTAAGAAATAAAAGTGTTTCTTTAAGAACTGTTTGCTGAAAAGTGCTTCTATGCCATCACACAAAAAAATTGTATATATTAAAAAATGTATATATATATATATATATATATATATATATATATATATATATATATATATATATATATATATATATATATTAGAGTAAAAACTGCTGTCTGGATGAACTAATGTACTCTTCACACAAGTGTGAGTATAAGTTTACACGTTAACTAACTGATTAGCCGTCTACCTCTGGTTTCAGTTTCAGCGAAGGGAAATTGAACAGCCCTGTTGAGGAACATGCAGTCTGAGCGGCAATATGGGTCAAACCACACGTATAAAACAACCAACTTCTAATTAACTAGAAAGTCGTAACGTCTCAATTCTGGCATTATATAAAGTGTCATTTAATTAAATCTGATGTGCGCCACGTTCAATGACATACAATATTCAACAGAAATATGCATACTACCATACTACTCTTCCTTTTGTTACGCTTGTGTTCATTTAGGATCACTTACTGTATATAAAATTATAGTTTTTGTTAATATTTTGAATTTAATACGTTAGTTCAAGTTTTAGCATTTTTTTTAATATGTCTATATAGTTTTTATAATTTAAAATAAGAAATGCTGCCTTGGCAACTAGCTGATTTAAATTAAGGTTTTTTAAATATTTTATTTAAAGCAATGAAAATATTTTTTTATGTTTTTAGCTTAGTTAACAATACTAACCCTGGTGTACAGCAAGCAATTTTTTTTTTTCTGCATGCATAAAATACATACTACATTTGCATACATTGAAGCTTGCTCTGGTCGTATGCTACATGTTGGCAAATATTAATTACAACTTGCAATATCTTTTTCTTGACTCATCTCAGTTTGTCAAATGTTTAAATAAAATTGAATGAAAAATTTACAATAATTGTTTTATTTTTAATCTGCGGCACTAGTCAAATTAAATCCATTTAGGTTATGCGACAATATGTTTTTAAAAAATAAAATTTAAAAAAGACCTTATACAAAGTATATTGTCCAGTATTCAGTAAGCAATAAGTAAGAGTAGCATGCTATTCTGAACTTCAGGTCCTCTACCTTCCTCTAATTCATCCTCTGCATATATAGAACTGGTACTTTTCTCTCTCTTCCCTCATTTGTGCCCAAGTTCGAGTTGCAAATCCTTCACGAATAAAACTAAAAATTCATTTTGTCTGACCCCAAATCAGAGGGTTTGTGCACCATGGGCTTTATTACATACTGAGCTTAAACTGTGTTGTGGAGGAGGATGGGTATTATTATCCTGAGCTTCCCACCCAGCTATAAAAACTACATCGCTGCTCTAGAGTAGATCCACCTCCTCTCTCCCTCTCTCTCTCTCTCTCTCTCTCTCTCTCTCTCTCTCTCTCTCCTCCTTCCTGTCAGCTTCCACACAAACCTCTCAGTCTGTCCGCGTGTGCCGTTGTTTTGGGCTTGTAGTTGGATGCTCGTCTGTGCGTTTTTGTGAATGGAGAGGAGCCACTCGGGCAGACAGGATGGACAGGCGTCTTTGTGTCCCTCAGAGACGGAGATGAGACCGGCTCGGGTCTGAGACGACACTTAGTCCTGGAATAAATCACACGTACACTTACACACACCTGAGGATCTGCACGGGTGAGTGCGTTACTGCTAAAATCACCTGTTTTCAAGAGTTGTGCATGTGGGAAAGTGTGTGTTTGAGTCAGAACGCGCACAATTTTTGAGTCTGCGGCTGACGTGTGTGCACGTACAAGCTGTTTATGTTTGTTTGTACGTGTCCGTCTGCATCTCAGGTATAGAACAGCATGTCTGTGGGCAGTAATTTGATGACTCACCTAATTATTTGGGCCATTCTTTAGATGTCGTCTCCAGAAAATGAGCGTGTGGAGTTTTGGCCGCGCTGTAAACGCAAACTAACACAAACAAGTAATGACACAGCAAATAGACAATTACAGCAGACACCGCTGACTCTGATGTGTGACAGCAGCATGGCAAACAGTTTAAAATGACTTTACGTCATTTACTTTACAGGTTGAGCTCACACTGTAAGACAAAGTGCACAATTTAATTTCTCATGATCTAAACAGATGATCGACCCACATGTGTAATCATGTTCACTGTAACAAAC
>VTFQ01000017.1:33859826-34004826 GCA_036281575.1 Ancherythroculter nigrocauda
AATAAAAAGTGCAAATGCAGATGTTGGGCGAACTGAGCTGCGGTCCAGTCGCAGATATCAATCTAATGCATGCTCTTTACTAGCAGCGCCACATCAACAGTTTAGACAGGATTTCAGATAGCATCTATCGCTGAGGTGTGTGTGGGGGTCAGTTTTTGCCAACACTGTGGGAACCAACAAGGACAACGGCTTAATAAACATACAAAGGTAAAAATGCAAAAGGTTGCATGAGAGTTAGGTTTAAGGGAACGGAAAACATAAAAGTTGCAGATAAACTTTCCTAAGACGTTTTCTAATAAAACTACGAGTATATGGTTCATCTGTACACTCAAAAAAAAAAAAAAAAATGCTGGGTTAAAAACAACCCAAGTTGTTTAGGTTGTTAAATGTTTGCCCAACCTGCTGGGCAGTTTTATTTAACCCAACTATTGATTAAAAATTACTGTATTGCTTGCTTAAAATGAACCTAAAATAGGTTGGAAATTAAAAATCAGACACATAATTACTAGAGGCAACAATAATAATCAAAAGGTGTACATTTATTACACTATAAAAAATGCTGGGTTAAAAACACCCTAAGCTGGGTTGAAAATGGACAAAACTTGCTTGCTTAAAATGTACCTAAAATAAGTTGGAAGTTAACATTTATTAATAAGTTTAATGAATAATAATTAAACAATAAACATTTATTTAAATTGCTTATTAATAAATGTTCACCTTTTGATTATTATTATTGCCTCTAGTAATTATGTGTCTGATTTTTAATTTCCAACATAATTTGGGGTTCATTTTAATCCAGCCATACAGTAATTTTTAATCAATAGTTGGGTTAAATAAAACTGCCCAGCAGGATTAAAACAACCCAATCACTGGGTTTGTCCATTTTCAACCCGATTTGGGTTGTTTTAACCCAGTGTACCAATTTTTAAACAATAGTTGAGTTAAATAAAACTACCCAGCACGTTAGGTAAACATTTAACCCAACCGCTGGGTTAAAACAACCCAATCGCTGGATTTGTCCATATTTTACCCAACTTGGGTTGTTTTTAACCCAGCATTTTTTAGTGTAATAAGCAACTTAATGTATTAATAAATGTTCATTTCTAATACTTTGGGTATTTTACTTTGGGTATTTTACAAGCAAAATAGTAATTTTTAAACAACCCAGCAGGTTGGTCAAACATTTAACCCAACCTAATCACTGGGTTTGTCATTTTTCAACCCAATTTGGTTGTTTTAACCCAGCATTTTAACCCAGTGTACCAATTTTTAAACAATAGTTGGGTTAAATAAAATTGCTCAGCATGTTGGGCAAACATTTAACCCAACCGCTGGGTTAAAACAACCCAATCACTGGGTTTGTCATTTTTCAACCCAATTTGATTGTTTTAACCCAGTGCACCAATTTTTAAACAATAGTTGGGTTAAATAAAACTGCCCAGCAGGATTAAAACAACCCAATCACTGGGTTTGTCATTTTTCAACCCAATTTGGTTGTTTTAACCCAGCATTTTAACCCAGTGTACCAATTTTTAAACAATAGTTGGGTTAAATAAAATTGCTCAGCATGTTGGGCAAACATTTAACTCAACCGCTGGGTTAAAACAACCCAATCGCTGGGTTTGTCCATTTTTAACCCAACTTTGGTTGTTTTTAACCCAGCATTTTTAGAGTGTATTACTAGTAATTAGCTTTTTACGCAACTAGCAGAAGTCTGTGGTATGTCTGCACGTAGGTAGTCATACATGTTCACTGCTGACACACACGAAGGAGTGTGTGTCGACAGTGTTAGGCATGTGCGGAGGGGCCAGTCGGCCCTCAAACACACACACTATAATTATGGGAGTGAGTGAGGAGGTGTGGAGGGCCGGACTGAGAAAAGAGGAGAAGAGAAACGCATGTGCTCCAGGGTGGGTGGGAGACCTCGCTGTGTCTCTCTTCCTTCTTTTTTCACTCCCTCCCTACTGTTGTTTTTAGCTCTGAACGCCTATTTAACTTGGCTGGATTTTCCAGGGTGGGGCACTTTTTTTTTCTTTTTTTTTTTTTTAAGTTTTGCCCAACCTGTAAGGGAACTTCTGGGGACACAAGATCTCATCCTTCCCTCTTCCTTTTTTCTTTCTACAAATAAAAAGTGTTTGTGTTATTTATACACATGTGGTTAAAATGCTATTTATACGCAATTAGCAAAGAACATGCCAATCAATTATGAATAATTCAAGGAATATTACTTATATGACATTCTTTAAGATCTATAACAACAGATGTCAACACAAATTATTCATGTTTGTATTTCCAATTTCATGCTGGTTCATACAGGCCAGAGTTGCATCTATATGCATGTTTATTTACCTGAAAGGTCATATTGTTTAGAACTCGAGGCTCTTAATTTAAAAGATACATTCCGTGTTACTTGACTATATGATCAAACGGTAATTATAGCATCTGTCTCCTAGCAACAGCAGAAGGGACATTAAAATCCTGATTGGTAAGTGCTGAGCTCAATATTACAGAGAATAAAGACAGATAATGTACAAGGGAGAAAAAAGTCCCGAAAACACCAGTAGCTCATTTTCTTTGGCTCAGAGGCCGTTTTTGGACCATTGAACGCCAGTCGACAGCTTTCGGTGGTGGCGGGACGTATGAAAGCATCCGTCCGCATGCCTGCAGTGACCGCGGGGACGAGACACACTGAGATTAAACTCTATTCATAGCCATGAATGAAGGACAATGCTGCCAAATTGCCTCTTAAAAAGTCACTTTAAACATTTCAGGGAATCCGCAGGTACAATTCGGGATCCATTCATGTAGGCCTGTAGTTTAAGAGCATCTGAACGGAGATCCGCCGTCCGAAAAACACAGCTTTGCAAATACTTTATTATTGTTGGACACTGTAGAGTGAAAGTGCACTTCTAGACTTGACTAAAATATATGTAGAAGAAAAAGAAAAAACGACTTTACGTTGCATGCCTGTTAATTAATTAAAAGAAATTGCAATTAAATAATAATGCCATTATCTCTCCTCTCATGCAACGCAAGTAAAACCGGAGGCGGTGGGTTACGTTTACTCATGCCCTGACACTTTTTTTCCCGTGGAAAGCAGAAACTAGAGCCTGACCCCTTTTGCCTTCCTGTGTTGTGTTCTTTTCTTTCCGAACTTGATGAAGATAAGTGTCAGCTTTTCTCACAATGCAAAAGATCTGATTTAATTTGCTATCTTTCAAGGCCTACACAAGCAAAATGGCCACTGCTATCAATATATGTTGTGAAAAGCAGAAGCCAGTGGAGTTGCTGTTTGATCACAATCAGAGAGAACCAGAAACAGAGATTTGCTCCTTGCACGCTCTACGGGAGCTAATTAATTATCTGATTATGTGACGCATACTCTTGAACCACAAAGTGCAAGCACACACAAGTTACACACTCGTGCACAAAACAAGCACTTTTAGCTCATTTTATATCAATAATATTGTAAGGTTGGTCAAATATACTTTTCCCATATTCAATATTCATGATTATATTCATTTTATACCATTAACATGGAAGGAAATGCATTCCACATATGTGGAAATTAATGTTTGTTTTAAGTTAACTAGCTTTTAATTTTTCCCAAATTCTGTGTTTTCCATTTTACTTTTTCTGGATTCTGTGCATTTTATGATTTAACACAAATCTATCATCAAAAATGGTGTCTAATCAAAGGAATTAATCAATCTTTTAAAATGTAATCAAATAAAAACATAATTAAATTTACAACAAAACATTGCATTTTTATTTTTTGTCAAATAAGGTGCTGCACAACAGAACTTTATACTATATATAAATTTAAACATGTAAGAACAAATACCTTGGTTGTCCCTAATTATCATAATTATAATAATAATACTTTAAGAACAGATTTTTCAAAGTTATAAATAAAACTTTATTGGATTATTAGAGTATGTTTTGCAAAAAAATGCTACTTCTTTCTTTCTACTTCAAAATTTCACGTTAAATGCCATTTCTTTGTAATTACTTGTGAAATTTACAAGCAATTTCAGTGAAAATGATTTCAAACTAAGTCAATCCTACACTATTTTCTTAGTATACATTCAGTGTAATATATTTGTCAATTTCTTCAAGTTAAACAGAACTGTTATTTTGGTTGGTTTGTATTGAAGAGCTACATGCAGATATTTTAGTAGGCTAAATATCGAAATTTACTCAAAAGTTCATTATTGACATTATTGATTTATTTTTTTCTGATAAATATCAATATTGATTGAGCACCTTGCTTTAATGCATGACAGGATAACAAGCTCACTGTAAAAAAGAATTGTTGGTTTAACTTAAAAAAGTACCTGGTTGCCTTAAAATTGAGTTCATTGAAATTAAAAATTTAAGTTAAAGGATTAGTTCACTTTCAAATGAAAATTAGCCCAAGCTTTACTCACCCTCAAGCCATCCTAAGTGTATATGACTTTATTCTTTCTGATGAACACAATCAGAGATATTTTAATAAATATCCAGACACATCCGAGCTTTATAATAGCAGTGAAGCGGGATCAACAAGTATGAGCTGAAGAAAGTGTCTCCATCCACATCCATCCATCATGAACATGTACTCCACACGGCTCCAGGGGTTAATAAAGGCCTTCTGAAGCAAAGCGATGTGTTTGTGTAAGGAAAATATCCATATTTAACAAGTTATGAAGTAAAATATCTAGCTTCCGCCAGACCGCCTTCCCTATTCAACGTCTAAAGAAAGTGTAAAACTCTTGCAGTTTAAAAAGCCTACGCTACGTCTTACTCCTTCCCTATTCAACTTACGGAAAAAGCTTAACTGATGCAACAGCAGTTCTGTTTTTGTTTTGTTTTTTCTCCGTAAGTTGAATATGGAAAGCGGTGTGGTGGAAGCTAGATATTTTACTTCATAACTTGTTAAATATGGATAATTTTTCTTACACAAACGCTTCGCTTCAGAAGGTCTTTATTAACCCCTCAGAGCCGTGTGGAGTACATGTTTATGATGGATGGATGTGGATGGAGACACTTTCTTCAGCTCATACTTGTTGATCCCGCTTCACTGCTATTATAAAGCTTGGATGCGTCAGGATATTTATTAATATATCTCCAATTGTGTTCATCAGAAAGAAGAAAGTCATATACACCTAGGATGGCTTGAGGGTGAGTAAAGCTTGGGCTAATTTTCGTTTTAAAGTGAACTAATTGTTTAATACATTGAAGGCTAACAGAAACATAAATATTATGTTATCTGAACCATATTAAGTTGATTTGACAAAAGAAAAAATGCTGCAGTTTCTGACCAGTTTCACTTTCTACCTCTACACAGATTCCCCGGAGAAGATGGCGCGCACAGACGAGGACCTGATCGGAATCCCCTTCCCGAACCACAGCAACGACGTCCTGTGCAGTCTTAATGAGCAGCGGCGGGACGGGCTGCTTTGCGACGTCATCCTAGTCGTCAGGGACCAGGAGTACCGCACCCATCGCTCCGTCCTGGCCGCCTGCAGCCAGTACTTCAAGAAACTCTTCACGGTGGCCACCGGCTCCAGTCGGGACTCCAACACGCACGCCATCTACGAGCTGGACTTTGTGGCGCCGGAGTCGCTGACGGCCATTCTGGAGTTTGCGTACACGTCGACGCTGACGGTGACCGCATCCAACGTCAAGGAGATCCTGAGTGCCGCGAGGCTCCTGGAAATTCCCTGCATCATAAACGTGTGCCTGGAAATCATGGACACGGGAGGAGGGGGAGAAGGAGGAGGACCTGCAGAAGGAGACGAGTTTGAGGGGGATGACGAGGAAGACGAGGACGAAGAGGAAGAGGAGGAAATGGAGGAGGAGGTCGACTCCAAAGATGGAGAATTTGAGGACAACAACAGTGAGAAGTCCGCGCAAGGCTATGGGGCTGAAAACCAAGAGCGACAAAAAGTCTGGGAAGACAGGCGAGCGGAGAGTCCACCCTGCAGCTCGCAACAAGAGGCGCCGAACCCGGACAGGGATGGCCAAGAATCCCAAAGACGCTCATTGGACACTCCGGAAGCCTCTCATGCTGAGAAACCCAGAGGGCCGGAGGGATTGGAGGGCCGGGCGCTGAAGGACTTCTCCATAGAGTCCTTACTTCAAGAGGGATTGTATCCGAAAGTGCCAGGCCTGGAAAGAGGAGCCGGATTCTCGCCCCTTCTCCCAGGCTTCTATCCTCCAATGTGGGCTGCAGAATTCCCAGGCTACCCTCAGATTCTGGAGCCCCGACACCCTTTCCCCGCTGCGTCGCTGGAAAACAGCCCTCTGGACCTTGCGGTCAAGAAAGAAGTCATCAAAGAAGAGTTAAAGGATGAACCCACGAACCCTGTCCTTCACAGAGATTTCCTCAAAGACTTCATGAGTCCAGGTTTGGGTATGACCTCTGACCCCGCTCTCGGCCCGATCAAAGAGGGAGCCGACTTGCGGTCGTACCTGAGCTTTCTTTCCGCCTCCCATCTCGGGACACTGTTTCCTCCGTGGCAGCTGGAGGAGGAGAGGAAGATGAAGCCCAAAGCGTCACAGCAGTGCCCGATCTGCAACAAGGTGATTCAAGGAGCGGGAAAGCTGCCCCGGCACATGCGGACACACACAGGAGAGAAGCCCTACATGTGCACCATCTGCGAGGTCCGTTTCACCAGGTGAGTCAGGTTAAGGTGACACTAAGACGAGTACTGCAAACTTGAGCCTTCAAATCCAGGTAAAAACAGTAAATGAAGGAAGATGATGCTATTCAAGTATACTTTCCTGTAGAAGTATAGAAATACTTTTTTGTCACTTTCAAACTTTTGCCACTTATTTATAGTGAAATTTTATGGGTGGGTTATGGTGGGTGAATTTTGTATTTTTCTATACACTTCTAATTATTGCAATAATTACTGATGTAATATGATTATTTTTATTACTTATAATTTTTTTATTGCATTATTTATAATTGTATTTTATTTTATTTATTATTAAATTACTATTTTAAAAATAGTTATAGTGATAGTTGATGGGAATAATGGTGGCCTTTGTTTTCCATTTTTATTTTATTATTTTTTATAATTTATTATTAAATTACAATTTAAAAAAACTTGAAAGTTTTATTTATAATGGTAACTGATGCAAATTATGGGTAAATTTTGTATTTTTCTACACACTTCTAATTATTGAAATGATTACTTAACATGTAATTTGCTTATTTATTTTATTGATAATTTTATTTTTTATTTTATTATTTATAATTTTATTTTATTTAATTTATTATTAAATTACTATTTAAAAAAATACTTTTGACACTTATTAATAGTGATAATTGATGGGAATAATGGTCGCCATTTATTTACCATTTTTATTTTATTATTTTTTTTAATTTATTTTATTTAAATTATTATTCAATTACAATTAAAACAAAAACTTTCCAGTTTTATTTATAATGGTAATTGATGGGAATTATGGTGGGTATATTTTGTATTTTTCTATACACTTCTAATTATTACAATTATTTCTTGACAAGTAATTTTATTATTTTTATTATTTATATTTTTTTTTATAATTTAGTATTTAATTACATTTTATTTAATTTATTATTAAATTACTATTTTAAAAATACTTTTGATGAGAATGATGGTGGCAATTGTTTTTTACCTTTTTTTTTTTTTTTTATAATTTCATTTTATTTAAATTATAATTTAAATAATTTATTATTTAAATTACTTGTAAGTTTTGGTAATACATGGGAATTATTAACCATTTTAACTTATTTTTATTTTATAATTTTTTTAATTTATTATTAAATTACTATTTTAAAAATACTTTTGATACTTATTAATAGTGATAGTTGAGAAAGATGGTGGCATTTGTTTTTTATCATTTTATTTTATTTTTTTATCATTTATAATTTTATTTTATTTAAATTATAATTTAAATAATTTATTATTTTTATTTGTATTTTTTTTAATTAAAATTATTATTAAAATACTTTTTGTTGCCACATTTATTTATAGTGATAGTTGATAGGAATGATAGGAAGAAATGGAGACAATGGAATAACAAAGCACCTCAATCCGGATATGAATGCGCAACACCACCATTGAAGTGAAGGTTCATCCACAAATTTAACTAAAAACTTGCCATTTACTCTCCGTCAAGTCATTCTAAACCGCTCCATGCAATGAAATTTCAAAACCACATCAGCATGAAAAAAAGTTGGGTGAACTATACCTTTAACATTTCAGGACTGTTTTTAACATCATTTAATCAGATATAGTGCAAGAATAACACTTTTAAAGTGAACATTCACTAAAAATAAATTGAAGGCAGCAAAGAATGTTTTACAATGACAGATTTACGAGAAATAATTCTGACTTCTTGTAATGTAACTTTCCCCTCAAACAAATTACATTGACTGTCTAAAGAATATATAGCCTCTTTGAAGCTGAAAAGCTAAACTTCAGTATTACAACAATGAAACGGCACATGAAAACTAGAGCAGCATCACAAGGACAAACCTGCTGTGAAACACTTTATGCATCACTGTGGTCGAAGCCCGCACGAGGTTTCCACACTGTAATAAAAGCCAAAGCGTGGTGTTGTTAATATAAGACCTACATTTCACTTTTGGGCTCAAACGCTCTATAGAGGAATGAAATTTCTCTGAGTGAGATCTAGAGTGAGAAATAGATCAAACGAAGGCTTTTTAGCTTCTGGATAACTCATCTGGATACCACATAACAGGAACACTAAATCCTGAGTGTTTCGGTTTTCGTGTTTTTTAAGGTTCTTCTGCTGCTGCTACTGTTGAGCAACTTGCAGCTGTATGCTTTTCAAGTATGAAGGCGTACACCTGTTTGTGTGTTTTTCTGCATGCATATACAGTCGAAGACGCATGAGTAAGCGTGTTTGCAGTGTAAGACAGTGTAACCGCTTCGCTCGCATTTGCGACTAAAAAAAAGAAGTCGCCAAAAAAAAGTCCCCACGGGCCCTTAAAAATTTCAGATCTATGAAATTTAAGGTTATAACACATATTAAAAATGTCATCCAAGATGTTTATGTCTTTCTTTCGTCAGTCGAAAAGAAATGAAGGTTTTTGAGGAAAACATTCCACATTACCACATCATTTTTATTCAAAGACTACACCTAGCATAAGTAATGCTTTTATCGCTTGTTTCTGCTCCTTTTTTGCCTGTTTTGATCTGGAGATTCTGTACTCTTTTATAAGATACGTAATAGTGCTCTCTACTGTACAAAAGTAAAAAACGGAAAGCCGGAAAATTCTGTCAATGGCAGGGAAGCGTTGTCTTACAAATGATGGAAAATTACGTTAATGGCGGGGAAGCGTTGTCTTGTAAAAGATGGAAAATTCTGTCAATTACTGGGAAGCGTTGTCTTGTAAAAGATGGAAAATTCTGTCAATTACTGGGAAGCGTTGTCTCGTAAAAGATGGAAAATTCCGTCAATGACTGGGAAGCATTGTCTCATAAAAGATGGAAAATTCCGTCAATTACTGGGAAGCATTGTCTCGTAAAAGATGGAAAATTCCGTCAATGGCGGGGAAGCGTTGTCTCATAAAAGATGGAAAATTCCGTCAATGACTGGGAAGCATTGTCTCGTAAAAGATGGAAAATTCCGTCAATGGCGGGGCAGCATTGTCTCGTAAAAGATGGAAAATTCCGTCAATGCCTGGGAAGCGTTGTCTTGTAAAAGATGGAAAATTCTGTCAATTACTGGGAAGCGTTGTCTCGTAAAAGATGGAAAATTCCGTCAATGACTGGGAAGCGTTGTCTCATAAAAGATGGAAAATTCCGTCAATTACTGGGAAGCGTTGTCTCGTAAAAGATGGAAAATTCCGTCAATGGCGGGGAAGCGTTGTCTCATAAAAGATGGAAAATTCCGTCAATGACTGGGAAGCATTGTCTCGTAAAAGATGGAAAATTCCGTCAATGGCGGGGCAGCATTGTCTCGTAAAAGATGGAAAATTCCGTCAATGACTGGGAAGCATTGTCTCGTAAAAGATGGAAAATTCCGTCAATGGCGGGGAAGCGTTGTCTCGTAAAAGATGGAAAATTCCGTCAATGACTGGGAAGCATTGTCTCGTAAAAGATGGAAAATTCCGTCAATGGCGGGGAAGCATTGTCTCGTAAAAGATGGAAAATTCCATCAATGACGGGGCAGCGTTGTCTCGTAAAAGATAGAAAATTCCTTCAATGACTGAAGCGTTGTCTCGTAAATTATGGAAAATTTCGTCAATGGCAGGGAAGCGTTGTCTTATAAATGAAGGAAAATTCTTTTAATGGCGGGGAAGCGTTGTCTCGTAAAAGATGGAAAATTCAGTCAATGACGGGGAAGCGTTGTCTCGTAAAAGATAGAAAATTCAGTCAATGGCGGGGAAGCATTGTCTCGTAAAAGATGGAAAATTCCGTCAATGACTGGGAAGCATTGTCTCGTAAAAGATGGAAAATTCTGTCAATGGCGGGGAAGCATTGTCTCGTAAAAGATGGAAAATTCCGTCAATTACTGGGAAGCGTTGTCTCGTAAAAGATGGAAAATTCCGTCAATGACTGGGAAGCACTGTCTCGTAAAAGATGGAAAATTCCGTCAATGGCGGGGAAGCGTTGTCTCGTAAAAGATGGAAAATTCCGTCAATGGCGGGGCAGCATTGTCTCGTAAAAGATAGAAAATTCCTTCAATGACTGAAGCGTTGTCTCGTAAATTATGGAAAATTTCGTCAATGGCAGGGAAGAGTTGTCTTATAAATGAAGGAAAATTCTGTTAATGGCGGGGAAGCGTTGTCTCGTAAATTATGGAAAATTCTGTCAATTACTGGGAAGCGTTGTCTCTTAAAAGATGGAGAATTTCGTCAATGACTGGGAAGCGTTGTCTCGTTAAAGATGGAAAATTCCGTCAATTACTGGGAAGCGTTGTCACGTAAATGATGGAAAATTCCTTTAATGACTGCGTTGTCTCGTAAAAGATGGAAAATTCCTTCAATGATTGAAGCGTTGTCTCGTAAATGATGAAAAATTCCTTCAATGACTGGGAAGCGTTGTCTCATAAATTATGGAGAATTTCGTCAAACATGGGGAAAGAGTTAAGAACATTATTTAACACATTATTCAATATATAGATTTTATCTAAACAATATTTACCATTAAATAAATACAGTTTGAAACAAATATTTTATATTTATATTTTTTATATTCTAATAACTATTACTATTATATAATAAATCATTTTGTTTGTAAATGTGTCATTGTATCTCTTTTTTAAGGAAAAACACATTATTAGATACATTTTCATTGTACCCCTAGTTTTTTTAATGCGCTCCTAAATTTTTTACATTTTGCATGTGCTCCTGGGAAAAAAAGTAAGCAACAAGACCTGGTGTGTCTTGCAAGGATTCTTTCAAGTATGCAAAATAACTCAATCACCGTCTTACTCTTTTTCAGGCAAGACAAACTGAAGATTCACATGCGCAAGCACACCGGCGAGAGGCCCTACATCTGCCTGCACTGCAACTCCAAGTTCGTTCACAACTACGACCTGAAGAACCACCTGCGCATCCACACGGGCGTGAGGCCATACCAGTGTGAGCACTGCTACAAGAGCTTCACGCGCTCCGACCACCTGCACCGACACATCAAGCGGCAGAGCTGCCGCGTCTCGCGCCCGCGACGGGGCCGAAAGCCCTCCGCCTGGCGGTCCACCAACTTCCTCTTCCCGCAGGATCCCAACGCCATGCAAGCGGACAGGACCATGCGGATTCCCACCACCGGCAGCGGCGCCCCCTTACTGGCTCAGCTGGCTGAGAAACAGCAGCCACCGGGAGGGAAAACGACGGAGGACATGGACGACAGCCGGGAGACGGACAGGAAGCTCATTTCAGAGGATGTGAATAGGAAGCGGGGAGTGTTCGCTTTTGCCGTGGCGACGGAGGACGTTCTGCCCCACCCGCCCTTTTATTCGGCGGCCTCTGACCCCTGGGCCATGAGACTGGAACGAGCCCCGCCCATTCCGGAGGCCGCAAAGTGACTTTTCCGTTAATTCCTGAGCTCTGATTGGCTCACCTTGAAACAGCTGCTCGCTTCGGACGCCACAAGGAGAAGTCTCGGGTTCAGACTCTGTAATATTAAAAATAAAAGAATTACTTTTTTTTTTTTTTTGTTCGTTTCGTAAGTCAGCTTCCAAATGGGATGACAGGGATTTTAAATACTTTTTAAGATTTGGATGTGCATTTGTTAATGCTGTTTTTGATGCTTCAGCGTTTGCTAACAATGTTGATATGCTCATAGACTGTTCAGTGCAATGGAGTATGTGAAAATCGAATGCAAAAAATTTGACAATCAGGTATGCAGAAAGAAAAATAAGTCCTGCTGATATAAGCTAGAAGCTTTGATGTTTGCATTGCATTGTCTGATAATGGTTTTCAGTAAAGCTAAATCCTGAACACAGGAAAAATTTAGGGATGCACCGATATGAAAATTTCGGCCGATACCGATAATTCTTTATATTTGAAAGCCGATTACCGATATATTGGCCGATAAATCTAAATCAAATTTTTTTATATAATTTTTGAGAGCCTGATTACAAAATCAAAAGTCTCACCATTAAAAGTCATGTCCCAAACACAATTATGATGTTCTCATTTTAATATTATGTAGCTTATATGACAGACTTGTGCTGCACATGTTGAACTTAACTGTATTTTACTTTTTGAAGTGATTTCAATCATATTTCAAGCAATTCAAAAGTGCATATCTGAAGTATCTCATCTGAAGGGAATAATCCATTATTTATCGGCTTTAATATATCGGTCAAATTTTCTTATCGGGCCGATAATGATAACATTAAAAATGAACATATATCGGTCGATACCGATATGGTGGCCGATATATCGTGCATCCCAAAATTACAAACCTACACATTGTACATCCACTATGCAAAATACAAAAGCTTTTAGAATTACCACAGAAAACACAAAGACAAATTAATCAGAAAAAAGTCTCAGGAATTGGAAAGAATTTTTAACACGCACAAAAAAAACAATTTTTTACAGCCAAAATATCATGTTACACATAATAAGATGTCAAACCAATCTGCAGTAACTTCTCATAATTACTTTCAGGATTGAAATTATTTATATTGTGCATCTCAGATTGACCCTTGATTGAATCGAACGCTCTTGTCTGCAACTTTTAAAATAATAATTTGTATAGATGGCTTTCAGGTTCTACAGTACAATTGTTCATTATCGCAAGTATTTCTATACTGAACATTGTAAAACATCCAAAGATGTGTTGTTAGAGAACAAACTTGAAATCCATTGTTTTCACCTCTCTTTTTTTCACATATGAAGTGTCTTGACGTGTACAGGAAACTAAAACGGGGGGAAAAAAACGTCCACAACTTTCACATCTGAATGGCTAGAGAAATTCAGCATCGTTTAAACTGAAACAAAAAAATATTTTCATGCTATTTATGCATATTTAAATAAGCCTTGGCTATATTTTACTAAGAGGTTTTATAAGACACTAACACATCTGGTTTATCTGAGAGGGGGCGTGTTTTTCCAAGAGATAATGCGTGTCAACGCGTATCTGACATCAAACCCTCAAAACAATACTGAAATAAAAAGCATTTAACAGATAAAGAAGCACACATTTTCCCCTTCAAGACTTTCTTCTAAAACACCCACAAAACAAAATACCAGTCTAACAACCCAAGAGCCACTGTACAAGTACTCCAAATGAGAATTGACATGAAAATTTGATATCTCTGCACTTGACGAGGCATTTAAAATGTTTTTATCTTGGTGTGCAAAATGCAAAGATGTTTCAATGGCCATGTACAGTGAAGGTGCTTAAAGATTTGTATATATATATGAAGCCCTTCTGTGGCTACTGGTGGGAACTTACTTGCACTATTTGTTTGATGATGTTTTGATATTGGTTACAATATATTGCTATTTCTTAAAGATTTAAAAGCATACAAAAAAAATATCACAGAACATGTCTGAGATATGCACTTTACTCCTCTTTAAGGCCGTAATAAGGAGCCCTGAAAGGGACATGGTGAAGGGAAAAAAAAAAAAGAAATGTGAGGAAAACACATATTTCAATGCTTATGCGTTTGCAATATGCGTTTTCCCACCACCGTGTCTCTTTAGGGGCTCCGTACCGCGGCAATTTCAGTAAAAGTCATTTTTATAAATGTGTGTGGTATTTGTATATTAGATTAATCCCTGGTAAACAGAATCAGATTAATTCAAGAACTGGAATACAAATAAAAAAAGCTTTTTTCAAGAACATTGTGTCTTTTATTGCTCATTTCTTTCTTGGAAATCTGACAAAGGCCAACGCTGAACTACAGAACTGGGTCATTTAGAAAGGCTTTTATCCACAGCGATGAGGTCAAGTGCATTAACCGTCTCTTTAGACTATTTTAACGTTAAGTGCCATACTCGAGGGTGCACCGAAGATTTGTTCTCCCTCCTAAATGTCCAGCTTTCTGGATGATGCACCAGCTCTTTAACGGCTAACTTACCTCAACCTAAAATTACTCTGAAATCATAGCATGTGGTAGTTTGTTATGACACAAGGCGGCGAGGATCCAACAGACAGCCCTCTCTGGCACAATTACCCATCTCTGTGAGTAATCTAAACCCACACGCTCTAACTGCGCTTTAGTATGAGCCAGTTTCCCAAACACATACTAATGCAGTCTTGCATTATGAAGAAGTTTAAAGTAGGATCGCTATTTTCCATTTTAATCCATAGCTTTAATCTCTCTGGTTGATGCTCTCCATTACTTTAATGACTGAAATTATGGTAACACTTCAGTATAGGGAATACATATTCAGTATATTCACTATTAACTACAAATTTTGCCTCAATTAACTCCTAAATTAATGCTTATTAATAGTAAGTTTTTGTGGCATTTAAATTTAGGTATTGGGTAGGATTAAGGGATGTAAAATAGGGTCATGCAGAATAAGGCATTAATGTGTGCTTTATAGGTACTAATAAACAACCAATATACTAGTAATATGCATGCTAAGAAGCAACTAGTTAAAAGTAAGAATTGAAACCTAAAATAAAGTGTCACCTAAATTACTTATATGGCATGTTTGCTGCTAGTTTTGGATTAAACTGACCTTTAATTAAAAAAAAAAATGTTGATTTTAATTTGCAAATTATGTTTAAATGTCTTTTTAAGATTACTATTGTACATTAGATTTAATCTTTAGGCCACTTTAGTCTTAATTTGTGACAGTGGCTCAATGTTTAAGTTGAAAATGGATCATTCACAATTACACCAAATGCAGTCTAAAAATCATAAACAATTAATTTTAGAGGTCAGCCATGTTCATTTAAATAAAAATATTAATGCATTTTATATACACCTTTATATTGGTGTCCACCTCTTTTACTGCTATCTGGCGCCCTCTAATGGAAATTAAGATAAAATGCACATAACAAAAAAAGGAATCAAACACCTATATATCTATCTAAGAGATTTTGTGTGTAATATGTATGCACAATTAAAATGGTTTACATAAGGAAAATATGACAATTTCTCACTTCACAAATACAAAACTTTACTTCTAAACGGCGCTGTTCAGTTTGTTTCAGGTAAACAACCGTATATTAATCAATCAGATGCTAGTTAATTGACCCCTGAATGGTTGTGGCAATTATTTTATTCAGACAGCGTGCTGCACAAGTGTTCTTTGATTTTGAACCGTATTTTTCCCTCATCAGTGCAGCATTTTTAAATCATCTGCTAATTTGGTTCATTAACCTCACCTGTCGTTGGCGAAATTGCACATCCAGAACTGCCAGAGGCCTCCATCCAACGATTCTCTTTATTTTGTAATACAAATTATTAATTTATTTCCTATCAGCCTGCCCGCGTTTACCACGTGTTTGCTTTTTCCACAAGTCAAGCGAATCGAATTCCAAATCGAATCGTTATTCTGAACCGGTTCTCCCGGGAGAAATGATACGTATTTGTAACTCGTTTGCAACAAGAACTTTGTTTGGGAGTAAAAACTGTGTTGTTGTACAACGCAATATTTGACTTAACTGAAACATGGTCATATTTATATATTTATATAACAAAATGTAGGCCAATCTCATGTAGCCGATCTCAAATAAACCGATTCGGGCTGTGAATCGAATACTTTATTATTAGGCCTATACTGTATACTGCAGTGTACACTGTATAAAAATAGTAAGGGAAACATTAGGCATTGACTATGTCAAACGGCATGAACTGTATGGAGGACCGGGATAGTTTACCAGAAAATGTAATTTCTGTCATTAATTACCTGTCGTTCCACATCCGTAAGACTTTCGTTCATCTTCAGAACACAAATTAGGTTATTTTTAATGAAAAAATATGAGAGATTTCTGTCCATTGACAGCTACGCAACTGACATTTTGACGCTTCAAAAAGTTCATCAAGAGATCGTAAAATTAATCCATATGAACTGAGAACTTTAGTCCAAATTTTCTGAAGAGACTCGATCGCTTTATATGACGAACAGATTGAATTTAAGCTTTTATTCACAGAAAGCTCTCAGATTTCATTAAAAATATCTTCATTTGTGTTTGGAACAACATGAGGGTGAGTAGCCAATTAATGACAGAAATTTCATTTAAACCAGCAATGGCCATCTGAAACTAGACCCAGCTAAGAAGGAACGTTCTCAGAACGTTTTGACAAGGTTTTCTCAAAGTTATACATTCTTCCAGTAATGTTATTAATATGGTCATTCGTAGTTTTCTGGTTTTAATAACGTTCTCACAAAATTAGCTAAAAATGGTTCACTTAGTTATAGCGTATTTATGGAACTTTTTTTTTTTAAATGTTACTTTCAGAACATTCGGAGAACATTTAAAAGTAGCGTTCCCATATATGTTTGCAAAATGATCGAGTGGAATGTTCCACTAACGTTCTGATAGCAATTTTTTTTTTTTTTTTTTTTAAATGTTTGGAATGTTCCAAAATAACATTTTCATAACTTTGAGAGAACATTCGCAACATAAACCAGTACAGTCTGGTTTAAGATGATTTTTTCCCCCACCCAAGTCAGTAAGTAAACAGGTAATTTATGCAATAAGTTTCTTGGGAATTGAACCAATTGAAACTTAATCCCACATTTACACATTTTATGTTTGATTTTACCAAATGCCAAATAAAGAGCACCAAGTTCTAATTGCAGTCTAATTGAAGATGCAAAAAGATTACTTGTGTCTTGTGCATCACATTTGAAATGGTCAAGTGTGAATTGCACTGTGGGCTACAACACAGTGTGCCGTGTTACATATTGCACATTTGGCAAATGTAGTAACTATTCAAGTATTTTGCATATAGGAAAGCTGCATATTGTGCACTGTATACATAACAGCAATAATACATCTTGTATGGAAATACATAATCCTAAACAACCTGACTGAGAACCAAATCATGGATAGAAAATCAAAACCGGTTTCCTTATCTACCTCATTTCTAACTTTGTTAGTGGTGCAAAACCAGACCGTTATGCTGCAAACTGCTATTAGTTACACTATTTTATATATCAAACCTTGATTTGGCATGCGTTTCTCAGCAATATCTACTGTAGCTAATGAATCAGAAGTATTGCATAGTCACAAGAAATGAGTTTGAAAAATAAGCTAGATGTTTAGCAATTAGTAGCCATGCATGCAAAATTTACAAAGTCATTTAAGAACTCAATTGATGGCCAATACCAAGTTATAAGGGTTCTGAAACCAAAAGGGTGTTAAATTGTCACAGCAAAAGTCATTAAAACATTAACATTAATGTTATCCAGTAAACAAGAACACTTCCAAAAACTTACAAGTCATTTATTTCTACCAAAAAACACTATAGGAATGAGATTTCAGTAAGCAATGCTGGTTGCTAGCAAATATCCTAATTGACAAACTTAAGCAATATAACTGAAAAGGCAAGTCAAAAACAGTTTAAAAATCAAAGCCAACAAAAAGAAAAAAAGAAAAAAAAAAAAAAGTGGAAATTTCCAGTCACTATTGAATATTACCCAAAAACGCTGACATTCACTAGACTCTGGTTTTTAAAAGACTCTCTCCTATGCAATGCAACAACAGGATAAGCATAGTAAGCATCTGGAAACATTGAGAAAAATTTACTCAAAATCGTTTTATTTCAAAAGCTCTGGCAGCTCCCGAACCTCATGTGGCAAATCCAGTAGACATGTAAAATACAACCATACAATACATTATTCAAAAAAGGTACCAAAAAGTACAGTAAAAATAACACTTCCATCTCTGGAAATGTGGACAAAAGGAAAATAAAATTAAAATAAAAATGTGGAAGTGTGACATTGCTTCCCCTATTCATCGGTTCTGTACAAATGGGTCATGATCTTGTCCGGTAAAAGGAAAGAGTCTGCATGTGTGTGAACTGTTGTCGGCGTCCCTGTCAGACTCCTGGTTTTTGGGAATACATCAGTCCTGTAGAGGAACATACAGGTTGGAAATCATCAAGACCGACAAATGCAAAGCAGCTTAAATCGAATCAAGGCACGCATTTGACATCCATTTGCTAAACGCAAACTCTACCTGTTCTGTATGGGATCAGTATGGCTTGTAGCTACTCTGGTGGCCTCCGCGTCTCGGTGTCTTTCCGTAGCTCGCGCTTCCCTGGTCTGAAGAGAAAAAAAGACGACAAGTGTGACTGCGTGAACATGGAAGGGACACCAGAATGATCACGAGTGTCTGGAAGATACAAACATACTGTAATCATAACCACCACCATATCCACCATAGTATGGAGAGGAATAGTCGTAGCTGCCATAGCCACCGTAGCCGCCATAGCCCTGCTGGCCACCGTAACCGCCATAGCCTTGGTTCCCATATCCCTGGTTCCAGTAGCTGTTATATCCCTGGTTCCAGTTCTGGTTTTGGCCTGAGGAAGCAGATGTTGCAAGGTCAGACTGGTTTTTATAAAGCTAATGTGGCTGAAACAGATATATAAAGCACGCCTCTTACCCCCGCGACCCCTGCCGCGACCTCCGAAGCCTCCGCGGGCGCCGTACTGCTGCTGCTGGTAGATTTCCTTGGGCTGGGCGATTTTGATCTCGCACTGAAATCAGAGATTAGAGCAAAGCCGGATTGTGATGGGCTGAATAAAACATTTATGCGCCAATAAAAAGCTTGATTAAGCAACTGTGCACACCCACAAATCAATTTAATTTACCCACCATAACTATGCATCTATTGCAAAAATATGAGAGTGTAAAAATAGAAATATACATACAAGGTCTTCCTCTCCATTCGTTACCTTGCTTCCACTAACGTTATGGTATTTCTTCTCAACTATCTTTTTGACAGCAGATTCTTCCTTGAACGTGATGAAAACGAAGCCCCTCCTTTTGTTTGTCTTTGGATCCGTTGGGAGTTCGATATTTTCCATCTGCAAGCATGATTGATAAAGCATTAAAGCTAGTAGACAAAACAAAAGGCGTTTAGTTTTTTTTTTAAAGCTCAAATCAAAACTCACCTCTCCGAAGGCCCCAAAGTATTCACGGATCTTCTCCTCTGCGGTTTCAGGGTTAAGGCCACCAACAAATATCTTCTTGACCGGCTCCTTCTTCATGGCCATGGCTTTCTTGGGATCGATCTGTCGGCCATCTAGTCTGTGTTCCTTTTGCTGTAGGACCTTTTCAAAGAAAGGAGACATTGCAAACATCTGCCACCTAGTGATTATTTGGACTGGAGAGACGCAAAAGCATCCATACCTTCTCCACACTTTCAGCATCTTTGAACAAGATGAATCCAAACCCTCGTGACCGGCCGGTGTTTGAATCCATCTTTATGGTGCAGTCAGTCACCTCGCCGAACTTTGAGAAGTAATCCTTTAGATCTTTCTTACTGGTGTCCCAGCTGAGTCCTCCAACAAACATTTTACTGCAGAAAGAAAACAAAAATTTATGAGGTTCGGTATTAAAGCACAAACAAAAGGCATCATATAGTACCATAAACAAATGCAACAGTCAGGTAGTAAATTTTATAGTGATTGACCGATATTGATTTTTTTAGAACCAGAACCGATAATTTGAGCTTGTATGTGCCCGATAACCGATATGCAGAACTGATACTGGTATACTTCTGTTTTTGACATGATTACAACATCACTGAACTGATTCATGAACTCCTTGCATAGAAAAAACAAATCTTATTTAAACGCCAATAAATAGAGGGGTCTGAAAGTGCAAAAAATAAAGTGCACCATTACTAAACGGTGTTAAATTAGTCCATGTTAATTTTAATCTTCATATTAAAGTTTATAAAAAGCATCAGTAGCAAAACTAATAAGATAAATGTCTAATGTTTTCAAATGGAGAAAATAAATTAAAGACAGGAGTCATATCAACATCGCAGAAATGTAATACTTCATTTTAAACTACAGTTTTAGTAGATTTGTAAGCTGTTTAATAGGTTAAAGAGTGAAGAATAATTCGCTGGATAATGTTAAATAACTGAAGAATATTCTCTGGAATATTGGAACATACATATTTTATTGCATTTCTCAACTATGTTATATCAGAATTCTTGTTTATCATAAATCCGATTTACAAAACCAATATTCGATTATGGTAAAATGGTTAAATATTGGTAAATCGATATATCGGTCGATCTTTTTTAAATAACCACATTCAGTGGCATTCCAGGTGGAAAAACTACATTACCCATGATTCTGCAGAAAAACATCCAGCAATAAAAAGTGATGTAATGGACTTCCTCAATACACTCAAACTACTTGTATATGTGTTCATTTTGCAACAATATTGCTTTATTCACACACAAACATCTTTAAATTGATTAATATTTCTCAATATTTTAAATTCAATTATGTCATTCGCAATGCCTCAATGTAATTTACATCATTAAAGCCTCGCATACAATTTTCAAACCCGTTTGTATTGTGATTAATCTTGTAACTGGCTGCTTCGGTTCAGAAATCCCAGTGGGAAAAGAAAAGCTTCCGGAATTCTAAAGTCTGATTGGACTAGCCAGTGTCCACACAAATTAGTAGGGACAGTCTCCAGGCAACCATAAACACTTCGGCCATTACACTATGCGGGTTTCATAAAGGAATAAGCCACTTAAGACGGCGTGCTCTTGATTTTACCGCGGTAAATGAAACTGAGGCACTCGCTTCACGTATGGCAGCTGCCACCCGCCAGCGTGAGATTCAACTCCAAACAACCCTCATCTCCAACAATGAGCACAAAACCACCCCACCCCCCTCCATTCACAAAGACACATGGCGCCAAGATAGAAGACTTGAAACAAAAGGTCTAAATTAAGCACGAAAACGTAATTAAGTTCTCAATATCCTTACCCGGCATCTTCCTCGCCCTTGCTGGCGTCGATCTGTCCTCCATCGCCTCCATTCTCGTCGTCCGCCGCGGCCTCCTCCGCGAGCTCCGCTCCGTTCAGATTCTCCTCGTTCCCGTTCTCGGAGGTTTCCATGAACTGATGCTCTGCGTCGGCCATTTTAGTCGCTTCTGATCACCTTTGGGTTAGAAATGATTAAAGTTTAGCTCACGATGTGAAATAAGAACTAAGAATAATAGAGTAGCAGCATGGTTACGCCATTAGATTCAACGCAAAAAGCTCGATTTCAGTCTTTAGCTTGATAAACAGACAAGTAAACAAATCAAATCAGGCGCGAAAACGTATTACAACCACATAAAACCGCATAAGTCCTTTGAAAACAAACAAACAAAAGATTCATTCATGCCGATCACGGAAAGCTAAAGCAGCATGCAAAGCTAATCTAGCAACACGATCGCGATAGATTCGTTTTTAAGCACGCTAAACGCATAAAACGTGCTAAAATACGCTCTTATGCGTATTCTCATCAAACACAGTTCAGCGCAACACGGAAAACACGCGAAATTAAATTTACCGGCTTACTGTAAAATATTGGCGCTGAAAAAGCCGCTTTCCAAGATGGACTCTCGCGTACTGTACCAACTCGTGGCCACTTTTATAGCACCGGATGAGCTCGTTTGAATAAAGCAAGCTGTGACTGGATGACTGGGAGTGACTAGGTTATGATGGCGTTCTTTGATTGGCCAGAGGCGGTTGAAGCACCGCCCCGTTATGGTTTCCTCCTGCGCAGTTCTTTTCTGCTGTTCAAAAACGCGCTAGCACGAGATGTTCCAGAGCGCGTGCACCATAAAACGGTTAGCATGTTGTGCAATCAAACACAATGGATGTAAGCGTGTGAAAACTGTATAATATATAGTGTTTTGTTGTTTTTACACTTGTTAGGCTTCCCGAATTAATGTAAATGATTTCTTGCCCGTCGTCGATGAAGGTCTGCACTCACAAAGAGGAATTTTTCATGACTTTGAATCAATTTTCATGAATCGTTAAATTCTGGAAAATCTCAGTTTGCAATTCCCTGATATTACCACGTTTAAAAGGATTTAAAATATATATTTGAGTACTTCTGCTTTATGGTCACCATTACTATCACTGATTTTTTTTGTATAATCTCTCTACTTATGTGCATTTTCCAATGACAATAAAGCTAGTTTTGCACCATTTTGAATGGCTTGCAGAGACAAAAGCCACTCATTACTTAACTTTGGACATTTCAATTGGCCTTAAGGGCACATTAACATACAGACACATCCTTTGCATAATATAAATGCATTTCTTTTGTCACAGTTTGACTGAGGGGTACTACATGTAGCATTAAGTATTTATACAGGTACTTTAAATTGATTAGACTTTAAACATATTGCTTAAAAGCTGCATTTCAGCTTTCCAAGTGAAAATAGAGGGTGAAAGAGAGCCTCCTGGACCTCAAATTGTAATATTAAAAGGTTTAAGTGTGGGATGGTGTGATACTATAGTGTTACACAAAAACAAATCATATATCTAACCCCCAAAAACAGGAACATTTTATGCAAGAGACAGCAAGTATTTGTCAAAGCTTTGCTCATTCATGCATAAACAGATACTTATTAGTTGCTGAAGGATTCAGAGAATCCAGCCTTTTCTTTCCATCTAACGAACCTGTTCTACTTTTCCGCCGGTTTCTCATTTATGATATTAAAATGAAAATAATGTTATAAATTACTCACCCTCATGTCGTTCCACACCTGTAAGACCTTTGTTCATCTTCAGAACACAAATTAAGATATTTTTGTTGAAATCCAATGGCTCAGTGAGGCCTGCATAGGGAGCAATGACATTTCCTCTCTCAAGATCCATTAATGTACTAAAAACATATTTAAATCAGTTCATGTGAGTACAGTGGTTCAATATTAATATTATAAAGCCATGAGAATATTTTTGGTGCGCCAAAAAAACAAAATAACGACTTATAAAGTGATGGTCAATTTCAAAACACTGCTTCAGGAAGCATCAGAGCGTAATGAATCAGTGTATCGAATCAGCTGTTCGGAGCGCCAAAGTCACGTGATTTCAGCAGTTTGGCGGCTTGACACGCGACTCGATTCGATACGCTGATTTATAACGCTCTGAAGCAGTGTTTTGAAATCGGCCATCACTTTATAAGTCGTTATTTTGTTTTTTTGGTGCACCAAAAATATTCTCGTCGCTTTATAATATTAATATTGAACCACTGTACTCACATGAACCGATTTAAATATGTTTTTAGTACATTAATGGATCTTGAGAGAGGAAATGTCATTGCTGGCTATGAAGGCCTCACGGAGCCATCGGAATTCATCAAAAATATCTTAATTTGTGTTCTGAAGATTAACGAATGACTTACATGTGTGGAACGGCATGAGGGTGAGTAATTAAATTATTTTAATTTTTGGGTTAACTAACCCTTTAAGCTAGTCCCAGACTAAAATGCATGTTTGAGATGTTTAAACTAAAAGCAACTTGTACTGACAGATCTTAAAATATATCAGTGCCATTGTTTAGGTCTCAAGATGCACACTAGTAATGTTTTTTTCTAGTGAACATTTATAAAACCTACTTAAATATCCTAATTGAACTAAGGCCTAATCCTGACTTGGGCTAAGCCCTGTCTGTGAAACCGGGCCTACACCTCATCAAGTAGATCAATATGGCATTAAATCAATGCCGTTTTTTACTCAAGAGTAATAAACCAAAGAGCGCAGCTAAAGTGCACTGATTTAATACAACAAAAAGCCACTATTAACACAAAAGAAATCCTTTATTGATTTTTATTCCATTTTTCCACGTGTTGCATTCTGTTCTTGGAATCTACATCTTTATCGGGTCCCGACGGTCACCTGCCAAACTCTGATCAGGTTGTCTGTGTATCCAGCAAAGAGAGTCTGAGAAAAAAAATAGTGTAATTAATATAACCTTGTTGTTTGTCCATTGGTTTCTATTAAAGATTATCCATTGCACTCAAACACAATGACACCCAGAGATCCAGCATCCAAACTGATGCTCTGCAAAATAACCTCGTCTCGCACACAATGACTCGTACCTGTCCATCAGCAGACCAGGCCAGAGACGTGCACTGGGGCGGCTCAGCCTTGCTGTTGGTGGTGATGACTTCCTGTCTGAGCTCATCAACAATGATCTTTCCCTCCAGATCCTGTGGAGAGAGAGAGAGACGTAATGCGAGAAGAGTGCAAACGAACACCAATTGAAACGTAAAAGTAGATTCAAAATGTTTATTGCAAGTAAAAATCTATTTCAAAATGAGTGTTTCTGCACAGCTTTTTACTAAATGATTATTAGTGTGTGGTATTTAATAATTTTAATGAAAATTGACATTTTTAAGTGGTGACAAATGAATCTTTAAACCAGAGTCACTTTTTGAAAAGGACAGTTTGAACAGATTAACCAAAATGAATTGAACTTGTCAATTCCATTTTAAAATGTAACACATTGCAATGATTTTCAACGTTGATTTTCAGCGGAGACACAAATGAATCATTAAATCAGTGTCAATGTTTAAATGAACCATTTTAACCAATTCACCAAAATAAACTGTATGCCCATTTTAAATTTAACATGTATTGCAATGATTTTCAATGTTGATAAATTGAAATTACCAGTCAAAAACAACATATTTAAGTGGTGACAAATTAATTGTCAATTGAGTCAATTTTTTGAAATGGACAATTTTAACTGATTCACCAAAATTAATTGAACTTACAAAAGCCATTCACTAATGCCATCTTTGTCCATTTTAAATTGAACATGTATTGCAATGTTTTTCAATGCTGATGAATTGAAATCACAAGCCAAAATCAACACTTTTAAGTGCAGACACAAATGAATCTTTAAATCAGAGTCAACATATGAAATGGACAATTTTAACCAATTCAGCAAAATAAACTGAACTTGCCAACTTTAATGCCATTTTTATCCATTTTAAATGTAACATGCATTTGAAATGACTTTCAAATGTTGATGAATTGAAATCACAAGCCAAAATCAGCACTTAAGTGGAGATACAAATTAACCATTAAATCAGAGTTAATATATGAAATGGATGATTTTAACCGATTCACCAAAATGAACTGAACTTGCCAACTTCAATGCCATTTTTGTCCAGTTTAAATGTAACATGATGAATTGAAATCACCAGCCAAAATCAACACTTTTAAGTGCAGACACAAATGAATTGTTCAATTTTTAACTGATTCACCAAAATGAATTGAACTTACCATTTACAAATGCCATCTTTGTCCATTTTAAATGTATTAACATGTATTGCAATGATTTTCAATCCTGATGAATTGACATTACCAGACCAGAAGTGTTTCAATGAATGATGCCAATATAAAAATGGCAAATACCGACAGACTGTCCTGTCCAGCAACACAAAGGTCACAAACTGCATGTATTGTTGAAACCGAGCAATGATATATCAGGTAAAAAGAGTGAAACTACACCATACTGCGAAGAACATGTTTTGATGTGAAAATAGTCATAAATCACACAGTTAGGACAGAAAGCTCATCGTACCCAGATCTTGATGCTCGGCCCTGTGGCGGCACACAGCCAGTATCTGTTGGGACTGAAGCAGAGAGCATTGATCGTGTCACCGCCGTCCAGCGTGTAAAGATGCTTGCCTTCGTTTAGATCCCAAAGCATGGCTTGTCCATCCTGAAGACAGAGACACAGGGAACTTCAAACCTCCTGATAATTTATAAAGTCATCCAGCATAATGAGGGCACAGAACTGCATTAATAATGCATAAAGTAAATATCAATCATTAGCCTTAAAGGTTAAGTTTAAATGGTGTTTTTTTTCCCATTTATCACCATGACTGAAAATGATCATCCTTAAGCAAGGGACCCCAATCCTGAAATTTAAAAAGGCAGCTATATAAAGACCCAATTTATGTTGTAAAAAATTAAATAAATATATAAATAAAAAATATTATATCAATATTATAAATGTGTAAAATATTATTTGGATGATTTTTAGTTTATGCATCATTATTACATTTTTATTAATTTAAAAACATTTATTTTAAGCTTTTTTTTTTCACACATTTATTTTTATATGTATAAAGACCCAATTTACACCGTAAAAAAGCATGCAAAATATTATCTGTGATGCTACATTATTATGTTTTTTTTATTAATTTAAAATACTTTTTTTATTATTAATGTATTTTTACACCATTTTTTTCTAAACTCCCTTTGTGGTCCCCTGGGGGTCACTGGACCCCAGTCTGAAAACCCCTTGTCTGTACGATTTGAAGATTGACAGGTCCTAGGTTCAGAGTTGGACCCTAAAACAGGACCATACACGGTGAAACTGACCTTTCCTCCAGACGCACAGAGGGAGCCATCAGGGGACACGGTGACGGTGTTCAGGAATCCGGTGTGTCCGATGTGATTGGTCTTCAGCTTGCAGTTGGCCAGATTCCACACCTGAAAGAAACAAAATACTCTGAGTGAAAAGACCAGACACACTTATGGAGCCCTTAAAGGGACATGGTGATAAGAGGAAAAATTATATATCCATGCTTTTGCATTCTTCCCCAGAGAAACATTTTGTTTGCTTGCAAAACCTTTGGATCTGCTCGCAAAGAAATCAAATATTTGCAAATGAACGCAAAACCTCTGCAAGCGAATGCAAAAGCATAGAAATATATTTTTGTCCCTTTATGGGCTTCGTACAAAAATATATTGATTCAAAAGTTTATGCATAAATGTTTGAAATAAATTTTGTTGTAAAAACATCAGTATTCTCTCTGTTGACGCATGTCCGACAGATGATCTGTTTAATGTTACGTGCTACACGAGGATTTTCCATTCTCACAAACTGTTGAGTGACACATGAAGTACATGAAAGCAACAGGGTCTTAGCCTCTAAAATGCACACTATTTGAAGAAGTCGTTCTTCTATTTGAACCGGCTAAATGAAAACCTTACAGCCATATCTTCTGTAAAGCTGTTTTTAAAACAATGTGCATTGTGAAAACCTCTATATAAATCAAACTGACTTGACTTAGTTCTCACCTTGACCATCTTGTCCCAGCCGCAGGAGACGATGATGGGGTTACTGCTGTTCGGGGAGAAACGGACGCAGGAAACCCACTCAGTGTGACTCTCGTCCTGAGGAACAACACAAACATGTCAGTGTGGATCGATCAAGCTAGAAGATCAGACATCAGCTTGTAAAGCCTGACATATGAAATAACAGCCTGAAATTTTTATTTATTTATTTATTTTTTAAATGGAGCAATTTATTAAAACTTTAGACAAAATCTAAGAAAATGTGTTTTTTTCTGAGCATCATATTTGATCCTTCAGGCTCATATCATCTGATACAGTGAGAATAAGGCCCAAACTGAGTAAAATATGCAATTTGGTGCAGATGTTATTTATATGGACGTATAGTAAGATGAAATTCTGATGCTTGTAATGTAAATCAATGAGATCTTTATTACAGCGTAACATACATAAAATGCATATAAATATCATTCATCACTCTATATCTGCCAATAATGTCTTAGTAAGATTATATTCAATGCTTAGTTTTATGATCAAAGCTCTGAAGTTTTAAAACATAATGCAATGCAATACAATGATGATTGAGAGATGAACAAATAAATCTTCCTCAGAAACCCCATGATCATATTTGAGCCTCACATTTGATTTTTATATTAGATAATGTATGGATAATGAAGTAAACCTAAGCTCCTTCAGTGTTCATATTAGGGTTGTCAAACGATTAATCACGATTAATCGCATACAAAATAAAAGTTTGACTTTGCATAATATATGTGTGAGTACTGTGTGTAATTATTATGCATATAAATACACACATTAATGTATATATTTAAGAGAAATATGTTATTTATGTACAAAATGTATTTATATGTAATATAAATTATCTAAAAATATATATAAATAAATACATATACTTGTAAATATTTCTCAAATATATACATGAATGTGTTTGTATTTATATGTACATAATTACACACAGTACACTACATACATTAGGCAAACTTAAACTTTTAGTTTGTATGCGATTAATCGCGATTAATTGTTTGACAGCCCTAAATATAACAGTTCTTACATTTACTTCATAAAAATCAGTGAAGACGTAACGGTAAAAATATACGTGAACCATGACCTGAGGGTGGACATTTTTACAATTTTACTTGCTAAACAAGTCTAAACTATCAGTCAGAAGGCATATAGTAGATTGTGTGCAGCAGGTTTTTCAGCAAACTTTTTGTTTAAGTTGATAATCAAAAAGCCTTAGAAATGTGCATATCAAATATGATGCAGCAGAATTTATAGGGATAAGCCACTTTGATCAGGCCAAAATATCACTGCTAAAACAGCCTCATTTTTCATTTGCATCAAGTTAACTATGATGCCCACACTGACAAACCCAATCTCACCTGAATGGTGTACTTGCAGACGCCCAGGGTGTTCCACAGCTTGATGGTCTTGTCCCGAGAGCCGGACACGATCTGCCGGTTATCAGCGGAGAAGGCCACGCTCAGCACGTCTTTGGTGTGACCCACAAAACGACGGGTCGTGGTTCCACTGAAAAGAACATTTGAAGAGCAGGAGTTCACAAACTTGAGGGCTATTCACACTGCACCCTGGGTAAAGGAACGTTTCACACTTGTAATTTAGCATAGCTTTTTACCCGGAGCAGGATTAAAGCCGCTTTTGTAGTGTTAACCCCGCATTGCAATGACAAAGTTGTGAAATGTGAAACGATGTGGTGTTAGAAAGTTACAACCAGGGTTTAGGAAGTTAGGATGTTAAAGTGTTAGTTCACCAAAAGATTTACTCACCCTCAAGTCATCTTAGGTGTATATGACTATCTTCTTTCAGAAGAACACAGTCGGAGCTATATTTAAAAACATCCTGGCTCTTCCAAACTTTATAATTGGAGTGAATGGGGGCCGAGATTTTAAAGCCCAAAAAAGTGCTTCCATCCATCATAAAGCACTTGGAAGGCGATCATATGTTTATATAAAGCATATACATTTACATTTTTTTTCAAAAATAACATCATTTCGGTAGATAAGACCCTTATTCCTCGTCTGGTATCGTTTAAAGCCCTTTGAAGCTGCACTGAAACTGTAATTTTGACCTTCAACCGTTTGGAGTCCATTGAAGTCCATTATAAGGAGAAAAATCCTGGAATGTTTTAATCAAAAACCTTCATTTCTTTTCGACTGAAGAAAGAAAGACATCTTGGATGACATGGGGGTGAGTAAATTATCAGGAAAATTTTATTTGAAAGTGAACTAATCCTTTAACTCCCTGGAGTCGTATGGATTACTTTTATGATGGATGGATGCGCTTTTTTGGGCTTCAAAATCTCGGCCCCCATTCACTCCCATTATAAACCTCAGAGGACTAAGGATATAACTCTGATTGTGTTCATCTGAAAGAAGATCATCATATACACCTAGGATGAGTAAATCATGGGATAACTGTCATTTCTAGTGAACTAACCCTTTAAATATGAGTAGTGTGACACTTGAAGCAAGATAACCCAGGGTTTAGAGTGACCCAGGGTTAGCTAGTTCAGCCCTATAGAGTATTTTGAGTTAAGACACCCTCGTACTCACGTGGTGAGGTCCCACAGACGCAGAGTGCCGTCCCACGAGCCGGACAGCGCAAACTGACCGTCTGATGAGATGACCACATCGCTCACGAAGTGTGAGTGTCCGCGCAGGGCTCGCTGAGGAATACCGTAGTTGGTCTCATCACGGGTGAGTTTCCACATGATGACGGTCTTATCTAGAGAAACAAGGGCAGGAAACAAATATGAAGATATTAGTGTCATTAGGGTTGCAAAATTCTGGGAATTTTCAAAGCTGGAAACTTTCCATGGGAATTCACGGGAATATATTGGAATTAATGGGAATTTGCAAAATTGCAGGTTAGCCTATAACAGGGTACTTAAATGTAGTTGAAAAAAAAACATCTTGCAGCATAATTTTGGTTAAAACAACCAGATTCAATGAAATTTCAATTGATTTTTTTGATTCCTCAATCACATTCACACAGCACACTGCTTACTGCAGGACTATGGAGGACACACACCCTGCATGAACTGTGCATTCCCCCAGTCCATAACATGCACATTTGATCCAAAATACAGAAAAAAAAAACTGTAATATTGTGAAACATAATTACAATTTTAAAAAATTGATTTTCTATTTTGATATACATAAAAATATAATTTATTTCTGTGATCAAAGCTGAATTTTCAGCATCATTACTCTAGTCTTCAGTGTCACATGATCCTTCAGAAATCATTCTAATATGAGGATTTGATACTCAATTATCAATGTTGGAAACCGTTGTGCTGCTGAATATTTGTTAAACGTGCTACTTTTTTCAGGATTCTCTGATGAATAAAAAGTAAAAGCATTTATTTAAATAGAAATCATTTCTAACAATATACACTACCGTTCAAAATTTTGGGTCAGTAATTTTTTCCTTTCTTTTTTTTTGAAAGTTATGAATACTTTTATTCAGCAAGAATATGATATAAAGTGATATTGTTAGAAAATATTTCTATTTTGAATAAATTCTGTTCTTTTTAACTTTTTATTAATCAGTGAATCTTGAAAATAGTATCACAGGTTCCAAAAAATATTAAGCAGCACAACTGTTTCCTGTGATAATAACTGAGTATCAATTCAGCATATTAGAATGATCATGTGACACTGAAATGAATAACACATACAACTGCTGCAATAAAAATATATTTATTTTACATATTTACTAAATTAAAATTGAATGCAAAAACTAAACTGTTATTTCAACAAAATGTTTATATTTGTTTTTATATGAAACATTGTATATATATATATATATATATATATATACACATTTCCCAAAATTTCCACTTAATTCCCATAAATTCCTGTCAAGCTTCCAAATTGGAATATTTCTAAAACTCCCCAGGTTAAGTTCCCTAGTCATTACAAACTAGTTAGCAGCTGTTCAAACACTATTAGACAGTACCATAGTACCATCACAGCACTTGCTGTAGCTGAGCAGTAAACAGAGTCTGACTGTCACCTCGGGACGCGGACAGAATCATGTCTGGAAACTGCGGAGTCGTGGCGATCTGGGTCACCCAGCCGTTGTGGCCCTTCAGGGTCCCTCGCACGGTCATCTGCTCGGTCATCTCTGCGCTCGGTACCGGTCGATGGCTGTAGATTGAGCTGGACGGGCTGAAAAGCCGCTTTACTCAAGTTTACAGCACAGGAAAAGGACCGGCCTCACGCCGGAAGTACATATTCATGCCGGAGAAGCGGCGCAATGCGTTGTGGGAGTTGTAGTGCGAATGCAGTGACGTCGTTTTTTTTTTAGTTTTAAATAAAGTAAAGTGGTTAAAATGACTTATTTAACAACATAAATTACTCGCAATCATACCTTAAACATTCATTTTGAAGCCCGTTTTTTTAAATAATAATAATAATAATATAATAATAAAACATTATTATACAATATAAATACACATAATAATAATAATAATATACTAACAAATTTCTATTATGTAAAGACTGTATAAAATCTTCTTTCGTTGACTGCGGTCAAAATAATCATAAAACAATTCATGCATATTCATGCCGGAGAGGCGGCGCAATGCGTTGTGGGAGTTGTAGTGCGAATGCAGTGACGTTGTTTTTTTAGATTTAAAATAAAGTAAAGTAAAGTGGTTAAAATGGTTTATTTTACAACATAAATTACTCGCAGTCATACCTTAAACATTAATTTTGAAGCCCGTTTAAAATAATAATAATAATAATATAATAAAAAAACTAAAAACTATTATAATAATATAATAAAAAACATTATTATACAATATAAAAACACATAATAATAATAATATAATATACTAACAAGTTTCTGTTGTGTAAAGACTATATAAAATCTTGTTGAGTGCGGTGAAAATAATCAGAAAACAATTAATGTACATCCATTTCTACTATTATATGACATACAAAACTGTTTTGGTAATTATTCTTGCGTGTCCACATTGCGTGACCCTTATTTTCGAGTTTTCCGGTTGAGTGAGAAATAGGAGCAGAAAAACATATTCGATGTTTCCGCCCGGTTTCGAACCGGGGACCTGTCGTGCGGGAGACGAAAATAGTTGAGCTTAACTTCCCTTAACTTTTCCCATTCATTCTCTATGGTAGTGCTTAACACTACGGATGCAATATATTTTTGCCCACAGGTAGATTTCTTGGCGCTGTTTCGCCTTTTCCGTGGCGGGACATTTAAATAGCGAGGTGTCATCTGCCAGTCATTCGCTGCAGCGGAAGATAGGAGACGCGCGATTTACATATTAATTACAAAAAGGTTCGTATTGTGTTATTCTGCACAACACCTACTTACAGAAATTACGCGACTTTATTTAACTAAATCACTACGTGTCTGTCCTATTGTTTTTCTCAAGAAGTCTTAACATTTTACTTCAGGTTTTACGCTTTTACGTCACGTCTGTTTTACCTCAGAGATCAGCGCAATAAGCTTACAAACCTAAAAGGTAAGATGCATTCTTTACTATTTTTAGGAAATAATTTGTTGTTTGTTGTTATCATCATCATCATCATCATCATCATCATATAATCGTTGTGTTTATTGTTTTAAATGGTTTGTGAAGTTTAATGTAAATAAAAACAAGTAGCCTAGCCTATGATTCGGTTAGCAAAATTAAATTGATAAATTACAGTAAGCCAAACTTGATAGATAATGCAATACAATTTATTGGAGTATCTTTAGGTATCACTAAAAGCTTGTTCATTTAACTTTTATAAAATGTTTTGTGTACGTTATGTAAAAAAATAAAAAATAAAAATATATATATATATATATATATATGTATGCATGTATATGTGTATATATATATATATATATATATATATATATATATATATATACACTACCGTTCAAAAGTTTGGGGTTAGTAAGATTTTTTTAATGTTTTAAAAGAAGTATCTTCTGCTCACCAAGCCTGCATTTATTTGATTAAAAATACAAACAAAAACAGTAATATTGTGAAATATTATTCCAATTTAAAACAGCTGTTTTCTATGTCAATATACAGTAAAGTGTAATTTATTCCTGTGATCAAAGCTGAATTTTCAGCATCATTACTTCAGTCTTCAGTGTCACATGATCCTTCAGAAATCAAATATGATGATTTGATGCTCAAGAAACATTCATTATTATTATCAATGTTGAAAACAGTTGTGTACAAATTTTTAAAAAAGTTCAAAACAACAGCATTTATTTAAAATAGAATATTTTCTAACATTGTAATTGTCTTCACTGTAACTTTTGATCAGTTTAACTCATCCTTGATGAATAAAAGTATTGATTAATTTTATTTCTATCCCCCAAAAATAAAATTAAAATTCTTACTGACCCCAAACTTTTGAACGGTAGTGTTTAATGTTACAAAAGATTTAGATTTCAGACAAATGCTGTTCTTTTGAACTTTCTATTCATCATAGCATCATGAAATAAAAAGGTAAATAACTGTTTTCAACATTGATAATAATCATAAATGTGTCTTGAGCATCAAATCATCATATTAGATTGATTTCTGAAGGATCATGTGACACTGAAGACTGAAGTAATGATGCTGAAAATGTGTGTGTGTGTGTGTGTGTGTGTGTGTATATATATATATACAGTGGCATGAAAAAGTATGTGAACCCCTTGCAGAATCTGTGAAAATGAGAATTATTTTAATAAAATAAGAGGGATAATAAAAAATGCATGTTATTTTTTGTTTAGTACTGATAAGATATTTTACATAAAAGATGTTTGCATTTAGTTCACAAGACAAAACAATAGCTGAATTTATTAAAATAACCCCATTCATAAGTTTGTGAAACATTGATTCTCAATACTGTGTGTGGTTACCTGATGATCTACGACTGTTTTTATGTTTTGTGATGGTTATGTAAAAAGAAAATATAAAAAATAAAAAACATAATACTAATGTTTTAATTGTAATATACTATATGCTAATTATGTTATTTCATTAAGTATTTTAATGTGGTCATGATTTCAGGTCATCAGCATGAAGAAGACTGTCTTTTTTCCCGGGAGAGTCACCCTGTCCTTCAGGAAAGGCCCTTCAGGCCATTTACGACAGGACCCATCTGAAGAGGCAAAAATAATTAAAGATAACCCTTCTTTGCAGGACAAGTCAGCACCTCAAAGAGAAGATCTGGTCAAGACCAATGCCCGTTCTGTTGTTTTACACAGAGGAGGGGATGTCTCTGACAAGCAAGAGGTGTTAGGAGAATATGTTCTTCAGTTTGGCAAGTACAAGGGCAAGTCCTTCAGGTGGTTATTGGAGAATGATGTTGGCTACGCTTTGTACCTGTCCAGTAAGGTTGAGGAGGAAGAACGGGCTGGGCAGTTCAACCCAGAAGGTCCTTGCAAGGATAGCCTCATTTCCTTTCTTGAATACTCAAGAAGCTTCAAGGAAATTGAGGATCTTAAACAGTATCTGTCTCAAAGGCCAGATCCAGTGCCAGTCTTGTCAGAGCATGACAATATTGTTGGATTTGGAACAAGAGCACAAGATACTTGGAGAAAAATTTGGGATACCAGGGCTGATGGATATGCTTCCTTTATAATGAGGCAGAAATGTGTTCCAGGTAGTAAAATGTATCTGTTGCAGCAGTATCTTTTAAAGCAGCAGCAAAACCAACTGGCCAAAAACCCTCCTCTGTTGCCCTCACCATCATCTTCCACTGCAAGGCCTCTGGTTCCTTCAAGTACTGCCTCTGATCATCCAGGTGAGTTAATAAAATTCATGCATACTTGATTAAAAGTCTCCTGATGCATTAAAGTCTTCTGGTGCATTTGTTTTATTTCATAGTAATGGAGGAGGATGAGGAACTGGAGAAGATGATGTTGAGTCTTTCTCCAACAAAATATCTCACACAGCCGAGTAAGTGAACCAACAATCATTTACAGTGTCATGTTTTTTATATGTAGCCATGTCTTGTTCTTTATGAAATTAAGTTGCACATACTTCAATGAAACTATTCATATTTTAATGCTTAATTTTTTAGGATCGTCTGCAGCCCCTGGATCCACAGTCTTGTCTAAAAGAGGTTATTTTCCACATCAGTTTTGGGGGATTATTCTGTTATAGACAGATTTATCCTCCATTTCTGATTTTGAATGATTTTGTTTGTTGTTTTGGCAGTGTTCTTGCCTGTTCTAAAACACATTCTTTTGTTCTACTAACTACTTTTAAGGGATAAACATACCAGTGACGAGGGTGAGTGCACTTCATGAATTGTATGCATGCATGCTATTTAATTGAATTTGTTGTCTTTAAGTAAAAATTCTACTTATATTATAACAGTTAAATCTGAACATTGTTAGAATTTTCAAACTAGAATCTTTAAATAAATTATGATTGTAGTGACTGTTTTACCAGTTTTGACCATTTTATTTTAAACAAAATAGACAAGACAGTGAAAACATGCACATTCAATGTTTTATATATATATATATATATATATATATATATAAAATATATATTTTAATACGTGTCCTTTTCTTTGTTCAATGCAGTTCTGCCTCAGCCTCCACCATCAGTCTCCCATTCTCCCATTCCACCAGCTCCTGTGTGTAGGACTTCTTCACAGGGTAAAGGCCCTGTACCTACAGCACCTGCACCAACAACCTCCACACAGACCGAGGCCCTTAATATCCCACAATGCAGCTTTGGTGAGCATACGAGACTTCATTCAAAAACATTAGCAAATTAGAAATGTTTCCAAACTTTTGACAGGTACTGTAAAGTTTGTAACATCATCACATGCAGTCTCCCATTCTCCCATAATTTTTATTATGATTATTTTATGATATATATTATGATTATTTTAATTATTTAATATGATTATTTTAATATGATTTTATTATTGATTAAGCACGCAGCTGAAGTAAAATTGAAGTGAACTTCACAGGGGTGCTGAAAAGACATACTCTCATTATACCATTGTTAGCATACCACACCCCTAATATTATAAAGAGTCTTGACATGTGTTTGCATGCATTTACATTACTACTTATTAACACATTTACTTAGGGACAGTACTACAGGGTATTAGAATGACATTACATTTTTCTGTGTTAGGGAGGCATAAACCACCAGCAACACTCTCAAAACCAGACCGGCCTGATGAATATAGTGCCATTGCATCTCCACGGCCAGGTTGGTATATGGACATGTACATATGCCGACTCTACTGTAAGGATATGCCTGTTTCTGATCAGTGTTGTTGTTTTTCACCAATTCCCTTCACTCCAGTGAGGGTTCCTTTGCCAGTACCTCCCGAGTTGCTTGAATTATCTACAAGCAAGACCACATCGCCTTTGAGACCAGTTCAGGAAACTGTGTTCTATCAGTGTAAGGACTTAATGTAGCATTTTACTTAATCAAATTTAAAACAGATTTAGCATATTTAACAAACGTAATGCTCATGTATGACTGTCACCCATGTCATCCTACAGCCCTCATCCCAGTGACCTCTGCACAGTCTGCAGCCTCTACTCCTCCCTCAGGACCCCCTGCAGCTGCTGGCCAGTCTTTCTCAGGACTCTCTGCAACCTCTACTGGGTACCCCTCATCTCAGTTGGAGGAGAAGCCTGCTGTTCCACCACTGCCAAGCTATGAGCAGGATGTGAGCCGATGGCACTGCTCTCAACAACAGAGAATCTGGATGAAAACAGAAATGGAAGCCTTGGGACTGTGGCCAGGCTCTAAACCGGTGAGACATCCAATGAACATGATTTCCTTGTGGCGTTACCCACCTCAGCCTGAGCTTATTGATGCTGTCTATGACCTGCCATCACCGAAATACTTTCAGCTTCATCCATTCTTCATATGGAAGCCAGAGCATGCCATTATGGAAAGAGTCCGCAACAACTACACTCTGCCATGTCTGTACGGCTGTCCGAATCCTCACGTTGTCTCATCAGGAGTTGGGCGTCCCCGTGTCATTATTGGTACAAGCAGCCAGTACTACATACTGGCCTCTCGGCTCAGCTGTAAAGTCTGTAAAAAATACTGGTTTGCAGACAAACCCCAATGGATGGACATGCTGCCAAGTCGGTTCTGCAACATTTTGCCAGCTTTTCTGACACACAAGAAGGCCATATGTAAGACTGTGATGGATGAGCTGCGGCGCACAGGAAAATCTCCCAATGACATGGCCAATCAGCTGAATGAAGCTCTCCACCTCAGGTATGAGCGTGCACACCTGGCTTACCTGTCCACTGTTAAGAATGTGCTGGATGGGGATAGTGGACTTTATGGTCAGCAGACCATCACAGGGGCACTAAGAGCAACAAATACTCCTGCTCCATTCGGTGAATATGGTGATGTGGTCGGCTGGTGCGGAGTAACAGTCTCAGCCCACTACTTGGTTGACTGCCTCATTCAGGAGTACCATAGGCAGGAGAGCACACTCAATCTGCTCCTCCAAGGCACGTTTGGACAAGCCTTAAGGGCTGACCATACCCGCAAAGTGGCCCGTAAGGTTGTGCTTGCATCAGGTACTATGTCGTCATACGCTGTGATGAATGAAAACTGGATGGTCTTGTCCTGGGTGATGCTGCAGTCTGAAAGTGATAAATCCCTGCAGCCAATGTATGAGGGGCTGTCCCGTCGTTACATTTTTGCAGGACTGCCAAAAGCCAACTACCAGTGGGTTGACAGGTAAGAACCATCCATCACAATTTCCTTCCCACCTATAATATATTTGTAAAGTAAACAAAATACAGTATGGCAAATACATGTATCCTATGTATTTGAATGTTTAATATTTTAAATATACTTTGTGTGTGGAACAGAGATTGCTGTGCTGCCTTCAGGATCCCAAACCCCGAGCCCCAGGAGCACCTCTTCTGGGATTCTTGGAAGACCACTGAGGCTATAGTGGCTTCGGCAACCTCTGGACATCTCATCAACACATGTGCCTCCCGCAAAGAATACAACAGCAATATCAACATCAAGCTGGACTTGTTTCACTGCATGCGGCGGTTCTCCAGAGAGTGTGTGTCAGAGCACCATCCACTGCACAGTGCTTTCTGCAAGTTTCTGTCAGCAGCTTTTAGTGTTGTGGACCAGACGGACCTACAGAGACTGAAACAGGCTTATGTCTTCTGTGGGATAGTGCCTGCAAATCCAACAAAGCAGCACATCAGGGAGCACTGCCGCACCAGGGTCCCACACCCCAAAGAGCTGCTGGAGAGAGTGGAAAGCGTTCTCCAAAGATTCTTTTCAGAATGCGATCCTGATGGTGTGCCACTGTTCAAACCATCAATGTTGAAGGTGTGGAGGATTCAGCGAGTACACATTCTCAGAGGCTGCCTGAGTGACCCAGAGGTTGCGGAGGGGATCCTCTATAGGCATGGTGGAACAGTCCAGCTGAACCACGTGAAGGGGGAGGCGGCAGCTGTACCCGTTTGGATCCCTGTGAGAGGCACCTCTCAGCAGGAGGGGTTCCATTTCCATCAGGCGAGATGGGTCACAGGCACTCAGGTATCCACAGAACTTTTCCAGGCGCAGGGCATGATTGGAGTGGCTCGCTGGAATTTTCAGCGCCTTGTTGACCTGAAACAGCCTGGAGTGAAGCTGCCTGCAGTTTTTGATCCTGTGCTGATCATGGAACTGAACAAGCTCTCAGACGTGGTGACAGGCCAGGCCAAGTACCTTGCATTACTTGTCTCACAGACAGACACCAGAGAAAGGTTTGGACTGCAATATGTGGAGCCTGGTTGTCGTCCTGTCCCCCTGGACTGGGACAAGCACAAGTCCCAGAAGGTACCTGTTGCAGGGGAGGGAGAGCATCAGTCCTCAGAGCCGTCTGCTTTCAGTGAGAGATTCCCACCTGATGACCCACCTGAGGAGGTGAGGGAGGAACACTTTGCTCAGGTAAACTTGACTTGTACTTACGAATATGCTCACTCACTAAAACACAAAATATACACTACTGATCAGCTTAATTTATTTGATCCAAATACAGCAAAAACAGTAATATTGTGAAATATTTTTACAATTTAAAGGTTGTTGTCTGTTTGAATATATTTTGAAATGCAATTTATTCCTGTGATGGCAAAGCTGAATTTTCAACATCATTACTCCAGTCTTCAGTGTCACATGATCCTTCAGAAATCATTCTAATCATAACTTTCTATTCATCAAATAATCCTGAAAAAGAAAAAAATTGTACACAACTGTTTTCAACATTAATAATATTATAAATTTTTTCTTGAGCAGCAAATCATCATATTAGAATGATTTCTGAAGGATCATGTGACACTGAAGACTGGAGTAATGATGCTGAAAATTCAGCTTTGCCAAAACAGAAGTAAATTGCATTTCAAAATATATTCAAATAGAAAACTGTTATTTTAAATTATAAAAATATTTCACAATATTACTGTTTTGCTGTATTTTGGATCAAATAAATGAAGCCTTGGTGAGCAGAAGATACTTCTTTAAAAACATTAAAAAATCTTACCGTCCAAAAACTTTTGACTGGTAGTGTAACTATGTAATCACTGATTGTAACCCAAATGAATTACCCTATGCTCCAGGATGACATCTTTGGTGTGGCTTCTCTTGGCTCACAAACAATGATCCAGCCTGCACAGCCTACCAAAGTAAAAGGTAATTCAGCACACATCTTTATCCCTTAATTATTCCTTATTTATATGAGTACTACAGATATTTCAGATATAAAAGTGAAAATGATTTATTCTTTTCTGTCCTTTTTCCTCTCCTTTAGATGAGATGGCACCACCACTGCCCTTCGTTCCCTCTCCACGAGCTGCTCGCACAGGTCCCATCAAGACAGGTGGTCTACTTTTTGTCCTGGACCATTTTCGGTGGACACAGCCCATGAGGGATTCAATTGATGGCCTTCTGGCTAAGTACCATGGGCAGAAAGACCTTCTCAGCCAGGTGGATGCAGAGTATGCTGCCCTTGTGCAGGCTGCCTCCAAGGATCCCAACAGCCTCTTACACCCCACCACAAAACAGCATATCTCACGTTATGTGAAACACCTGGCCAAGATGACGAACACAAGTTCATCCCTGAACACCAGTTCAGAGAAACTCCAGGAGACCCAGCAGCTGTGGCATCACCTCACAGAAGGGAGTGAAACTGCAAGTGTTCCAGTGGTAACCCTCCCACCTGCCCCAGTGAACCCACCCAGAAATAAGCCTCAGGAGTCCCCGCTAACTAAGCGTGAGATCGAGCAAATGGTGAAAGAGATTGTGGAGAAGCAGCAGCAACACCAACAGCAGCCTGTTACAAAGAGGACACGGAACTGTCTTGCTTGTGGCCAGCCAAAGTCACGTTACCTTGGTGATGGCACCTCCATTCATTTTTTTTATCAGTCTGGGAACGTGAAGTACTTTTACTGCTCTACAAAGGTACACCAGATGTATGCAGCAGAAGGCCTCACCAATCCTCGAATGCCGTTTGCTGACTTTGCTGAAACACCTTTTTTTAACCGAGAGCTACAGGCCGCAAAGCAGCGTTCTGCAGAGGCAAGACAGGTAATGGAGGAGCGGAAAAAGAGAAAGGCCATGGAGCAGCACCCCACTGGTCGCCTCTGTAGGTTCTGCCACAAGCCACTCAAACAAGGCCCACAGAGTCCACACATACATGCTGGGTTCCCTGGTGTGGCAGGGAAATACGTCTATTGTCCTGCCAGAGTGTTCTCCCTGTATCAGACAGAGGGGATGACTCATGAGATGACTTGGGGAGAGTTCTGTCAGTCTTCCTTTTATGAGGCTGAAAGGAAGAGATGGGCAGCAGAAAAAGGAAAGTGACTGCACTCATGATTCCTGGTTTGATTGTATATATTGTAATTATTGTATCATAAAAATATAACTCTTGTTTGTTATGGATATTGTTTTTTATTTGTTTATTTTACTTTAGAATGCCATGTTGGTCCATGCACGATTGTAAAATGTAAAAAAGTCTGCTTAACTTTTACTGTTATATATGCATCATTTTTTATTTATCAATGGAAATGTTTTTTTTTTTTTTTGTTTTTTCCCCATTCTTTCAAAACATTTTCAAAACTGATTATTTAGATGATGGAAAGCTCTACTTTTAATCTTTTGAAATTGTGAATACTTTGTATCTCATCTGTAAGAATTTTTTACATATAATATTTCTTAAGCATGTTGTTATATTGTTCTTACATTACCAAATTTTGTTCAGATTTGTAAACACTAAATGTTAACAACTGTTACTATTAAACTCTGTACATAATTATTTAATTAAAAAAAAATCTTGTTCTCCAAAACATTACATTTTATCATTATTATTGTTGTTAAATCTATAATTTATTATTTATTTCTGTTTGATCATTAAAATACCAGAAGTATTGGCCTTATTTGCATTGTTTTTTATTTTTATTATTATTATTATTTTTTATTTTTTATTGACTTGCATTATTTTATCCTGCTCAGATTTTTAAACACTAAATGTTAAACTGTTATTATTAAACTCTGTACATTATTATTTAATTTAAAATGCATATTTTTCTTGTTTTTTTCCTGTGTTCTCCACAACTTTAGATTTTATTGTTATTGTTCTTCTTGTTCTATAATTATTTAATGTTTATTTAATTATATATTTTGGTTACTATTGTACTGTATTTATTACCTTTTTCAGTTTTATATAATATATTTATTATTGTACTATAAATAAAATGAGAAACGTACTATTTTTGGTGTTTATTGGGTTATTTCTATTTCTATTTTCTATAATTAGGTTATAATATTTCATATATGGGTTAAATAAAAAATGGTCTAAAACATAAAAGGTCTAAAACATGATCAAAATGTTCTTTTCAATTCTTAAAATATTTTCTACATTAAAGATAACTATACCTTCTAATATTAAGGTTTATTAAGTTCATTACACATTTTATACATTCTACACAAGAACAGTTCTTACCAGTTTTATTTTATCTTTGTGCACAAAGTTCATTTATTATATGTTAATCGTACTTAAATTGTTTCTAGATGAAAAACGATTACAAATTCATTTTGTGGTCGAGGCGGGATTCGAACCTCTAATTTTGTGTATTATTTTTGACCCGCCTCCCTGGAATTTCCTCCGTTCCTATTGGCTAGCAGCGCTCTACACCTACGCGCGGCTGGCCGTCGTGTGTGAGGCGAACGTGATAACCACTACACTACGGAAACCTGGATGGACACCCGGTCCCGACTGAGCGCATTTGAGTTTTTGCATTTGTTATGATATGTCTCCATCTAGTGGTGGCTGATAGAAAGTACAATCATTAAATAAGTGTCTGTGCACCACGAGATGTCGCTCAAGATGTGTCTCCAAAAAGACAGTCACATTAAAAATGTCTTAACGTCAGTGTATTTACACACAAAATGTCAAAGCAAGTGTCATTATTTTTTTTTAAAGAAACAGCATAAGCACACGTTTAGAGAAAACTATTTCACAAAAAGCAGATTGTTAGGATTGAAATAATCACTCTACATTCAAAAACTGCAGCACACTGTCAGGTTAAATATGCCCCTCTTACAGCTTTTTATGTCCAGTCAGCCCTAATATAATAAGGTATAAATGTTTCTAGGGAGATGCTTTTGTCTTTGCCCATGAAACAAAGCAGTCAGCAGTGGAGAGAGCCAGCACATCTGCGTTCAGATGGAGAGTTTGGGTCTCTTGACCCCCCTGAATCAAAACCACATCCCTTTCATGAGCTGGTCTCGCTCCGACTCCAGCCCTCCGCTCAGGGTGGCTCCTGCCTCTCAGACCGACCGCGTGTCTAATATACTGCAGCCGCAAGCTTTCTCTAACGCTCAAAGAGATGTTCTCCTCCTCTTCCTGGCTTTCTATTTTGATTCATACATACCAGAAAAACTCAGACTGGTTTTTACCTCAAACTCTCTGACTACTAGGCCATCTGGGACCTTATGAGTTCTTAACATACGCTGCATGTAAATTTGCATTGTTTGCAAAGATTCCCCCCCATGATGCATGTCAGAAAGCATTTCACACAGGTTTGATAGTTCATTTTTATTTATGGTACCACCAGAGTTATTTTAGTTACTTGAAATAAAATCAAGGCAACATTTTACATTTTCATTTAGTTTAACTTGATGGCTAAAATAACTAAAACTTACAGAGCCCCAAACATGACATGCAGGGAAAAAAAATAGGATAAATCGTGCTCCTGATTTACTATTTCGTTCCCTGGATTTGCTTAATCGTGCTCCAGATTTACTATATCGTACCCTGGATTTGCTAAATCGTCCTCTAGATTTACTATTTCGTTCCCTGGATTTGCTTAATCGTGCTCCAGATTTACTATTTTGTTCCCTGGATTTGCTTAATCGTGCTCCCGATTTACTATTTCGTTCCCTGGATTTGCTAAATCGTCCTCCAGATTTACTATTTCGTTCCCTGGATTTGCTTAATCGTGCTCCCGATTTACTATTTCGTTCCCTGGATTTGCTAAATCGTCCTCCAGATTTACTATTTCATTCCCTGGATTTGCTTAATCGTGCTCCCGATTTACTATTTCGTTCCCTGGATTTGCTCAATCGTGCTCCCGATTTACTATTTCGTACCCTGGATTTGCTTAATCGTGCTCCAGATTTACTATTTCGTTCCCTGGATTTGCTTAATCGTGCTCCCGATTTACTATTTCGTTCCCTGGATTTGCTTAATCGTGCTCCCGATTTACTATTTCGTTCCCTGGATTTGCTAAATCGTCCTCCAGATTTACTATTTCGTTCCCTGGATTTGCTTAATCGTGCTCCCGATTTACTATTTCGTTCCCTGGATTTGCTCAATCGTGCTCCCGATTTACTATTTCGTACCCTGGATTTGCTTAATCGTGCTCCAGATTTACTATTTCGTTCCCTGGATTTGCTAAATCGTCCTCCAGATTTACTATTTCGTTCCCTGGATTTGCTTAATCGTGCTCCCGATTTACTATTTCGTTCCCTGGATTTGCTAAATCGTCCTCCAGATTTACTATTTCGTTCCCTGGATTTGCTTAATCGTGCTCCCGATTTACTATTTCGTTCCCTGGATTTGCTCAATCGTGCTCCCGATTTACTATTTCGTACCCTGGATTTGCTTAATCGTGCTCCAGATTTACTATTTCGTTCCCTGGATTTGCTTAATCGTGCTCCCGATTTACTATTTCGTTCCCTGGATTTGCTTAATCGTGCTCCCGATTTACTATTTCGTACCCTGGATTTGCTCAATCGTGCTCCCGATTTACTATTTCGTACCCTGGATTTGCTTAATCGTGCTCCAGATTTACTATTTCGTTCCCTGGATTTGCTTAATCGTGCTCCCGATTTACTATTTCGTTCCCTGGATTTGCTTAATCGTGCTCCCGATTTACTATTTCCTTCCCTCGATTTGCTAAATCGTCCTCCCGATTTACTATTTCCTTCCCTCGATTTGCTAAATCGTGCTCCCGATTTACTATTTCCTTCCCTCGATTTGCTAATTCGTGCTCCCGATTTACTATTTCCTTCCCTCGATTTGCTAAATCGTGCTCCCGATTTACTATTTCCTTCCCTCGATTTGCTAAATCGTGCTCCCGATTTACTATTTCCTTCCCTCGATTTGCTAATTCGTGCTCCCGATTTACTATTTCCTTCCCTCGATTTGCTAAATCGTGCTCCCGATTAACTATTTCCTTCCCTCGATTTGCTAATTCGTGCTCCCGATTTACTATTTCCTTCCCTCGATTTGCTAAATCGTCCTCCCGATTTACTATTTCCTTCCCTCGATTTGCTAAATCGTCCTCCCGATTTACTATTTCCTTCCCTCGATTTGCTAAATCGTGCTCCCGATTTACTATTTCGTACCCTGGATTTGCTTAATCGTGCTCCCGATTTACTATTTCGTACCCTGGATTTGCTAAATCGTGCTCCCGATTTACTATTTCCTTCCCTCGATTTGCTAAATCGTGCTCCCGATTTACTATTTCCTTCCCTGGATTTGCTAAATCGTGCTCCCGATTTACTATTTCGTTCCCTGGATTTGCTCAATCGTGCTCCCGATTTACTATTTCGTACCCTGGATTTGCTTAATCGTGCTCCAGATTTACTATTTCGTTCCCTGGATTTGCTTAATCGTGCTCCCGATTTACTATTTCCTTCCCTGGATTTGCTTAATCGTGCTCCCGATTTACTATTTCCTTCCCTCGATTTGCTAAATCGTCCTCCCGATTTACTATTTCCTTCCCTCGATTTGCTAAATCGTGCTCCCGATTTACTATTTCCTTCCCTCGATTTGCTAATTCGTGCTCCCGATTTACTATTTCCTTATTTCCTTCCCTCGATTTGCTAAATCGTCCTCCCGATTTACTATTTCCTTCCCTCGATTTGCTAAATCGTGCTCCCGATTTACTATTTCCTTCCCTCGATTTGCTAAATCGTGCTCCCAATTTACTATTTCATTAGTTTTCATTTTTGTATTAAGGAGCCCAGGAAAAGGAAAAAATAGTAGGCTAAATTGTGCGCATGATTTACTAATTTTTTTCCTGCATGTCATGTGCTGTCTGGGCTCCGTAATACAAAAATGAAAACTAATTCAAATTATTTTGATATTAAAATAACACTTGTCCATACTATAGCAACAAAATGTATATATTTAAACATAACATTAAAGTGAAATAGAGGTTGCGCTAGTCTTTTCTTCCCTATTGTGATGAATATCTGAGTGAAACGACTGCTCAAACAAGAACAAATATAGGGCGGGGCTTGATTATGTCCATGGGGTATTGATTGGATGGTTGTAGTTTGCAATTGGTCAAACTCATGTGATTGACAGGCTCTGCCCTCATGCCATAACACATCATCAGAGAAGAGATATCGCTGTAAGAGGGAGGGGAAGTTATTTTAATGAAACATTATGAGGACATATGAAAAAAAAAATGATGTGCATGGATAAATCATTTATAATAAACACTTCAATATTCCATACAAGTACAAGAATTGTCAATTTTCATTTCATGGTGATCTCATCTCAGTGATACTAAACAATAGTACACACTATAGCAACAAAATGCACATGGATGTTGACACAGTGACGTGTATTTGAACTCTCAAAAGTAATGCCATTACAGTCACATTCAAAACTCAAATGTGAAACCTGTTCTAGAGTTCAGGTGAGGTTGACACTGGAGCCGCTGTAGTCTCCACCCATTCATCAGACCGGACCAGTGTTTGTACCGCAGCAGAAAACTGCTCTGTTTCTCTGGCAGCTGATGAAGGCTGGAGTCTCGGGACATCTGCATGACATGTTTTATGACTCTTTTGAAGATATTTGCTAACTGAAACACAGTTTCATGAGCTCATGTACACAAAGGTTCCAAAGGGTTTTTTTCTTCTTCAGTGAGTTCAAAGGAAGAACCATTTTTGGAAGAACCAAGAAATGGGTTTCCATGGCCGAGCAGCTGCATCCAAGCCTCACATCACCAAGTGCAATGCAAAGCGTCAGATGCAGTGGTGTAAAGCACACCGTCACTGGACTGTAGAGCAGTGGAGACGTGTTCTCTGGAGTGACCAATCACGCTTCTGGGTTTGGTGGTTGCCAGGAGAACGGTACTTGCCTGACTGCATTGTGCCAAGTGTAAAGTTTGGTGGAGGGGGATTATGGTGTGGGGTTGTTTTTCAGGGGTTGGGCTTGACCCTTAGTTCCAGTGAAAGGAACTCTTAATGCCTCAGCATACCAAGACATTTTGGACAATTTCATGCATCTTTGTGGGAACAGTTTGGGGATGACCCCTTCCTGTTCCAACATGACTGCACCAGTGCACAAAGCAAGGTCCATAAAGACATGGATGAGCGAGTTTGGTGTGGAGGAACTTGACTGTCCCGCACAGAGTCCTGACCTCAACCCGACAGATCACCTTTGGGATGAATTAGAGCGGAGACTGTGAGCCAGGCCTTCTCGTCCAACATCACTGCCTGACCTCACAAATGTGCTTCTAGAAGAATGGTCAAAAATTCCCATAAACACACTCCTAAACCTTGTGGAAAGCCTTCCCAGAAGAGTTGAAACTGTTATAGCTGCAAAGGGTGGGCCAACTCCATATTAAACCCTACGGATTAAGAATGGGATGTCATTAAAGTTCATGTGCACGTAAAGGCAGGCGTCCCAAAACTTTGGGGAGTATAGTGTGTAGATAGATAGATAGAAAACAGTGTTCACTGTATTCTCTCGCAGTACAGCGGCTGTGAACTATAGTGAGACTTCAGACCAATCAGTCAACTTCTCTAAATAAAAAAATAAAAAAAGATTTCCTGAGTTCACCGCTCGCATCCTCTGAGGAAACAAAAGAAACAATGCAGCGCTCCGTGGGCTTCGCCTATTGTGACATCATCAGTTGGGGACATTGTCGTCATGGGGACGACGGCCACACAGGAAATTCCCTCACAATGGCCTTTGTAATCGTATCAACTTACACCAAATACACTCAGACCTTGAGTCACAAGCTTTTTTAAGTTCGATCCCAAGTCTTATTTCTTTCTTTTAGGCAGGGAAGAGAAGATCCCTGTGGGGTTAGTTATTAGTTTGGTTCTGTGCCGGGCCCAACAGCACATTTCCTGCTCCAACTCAGGATAGAAAATATTCAACACCCTCTATTGTTTCACGACATAATGATAACAAATCAGCCACAAGGTCCCTTACTGAAGAACACAGCCGTTCAGACAGGAGCGTGTCGCTCTAAAGGATCATCAGTGTCACAGACTGAGAATATACAGTATACAACGATCACAACCATTAAAATCTTCTCAGGAAATTATGAGTGCTAAGATTTCTTAGAACGGAAGATCACAGCTCTTTGGCACAGCTCTTTTGTGGTTGTCTGATTTTAAGCTGCCAAGAAAACTGTCGAAAGCATTTCACTACAATCAAAAGAAAAAAATGATAATGTGCTTCAATGTCTATTTTTAGGACCATGAAGGTATTTTTGCAATATGATATTTTGCATTATTTTAGTTTCATGAGAATTAAGTACATTACCTCCCAAATTCTCATCCCTGTAAAAAAGTAATATATAATGTTAATTTTTTTTAAGTATTTAAAAATCATGCTAGATTTTATGCTGCCTTTAATTTTTGCTTATATAAATGAAAAAAAAAAAATTGGAGTAATTTTTGAATGATCATATATATATATATATATATATATATATATATATATATATATATATATATATAAAAACAAAAAAAATGACTAAACAAAGACAAATTTACACAGTAAAATACCGTTTTCCATTGAAACAGTAATATACCATAAAAACAATGCATTCTGTGTAATATTTGTCTTTTTAAGAAAAGAGGCCTATAAAACATGCTACTTTCTCAAAAACGACAAATAATATTACCCAGAATGCATTGTAATATACTGTAAAAACAATGCATTCTGGGTAATATTTGTCTTTTTAAGAAAAGAGGCCTATAAAACATGCTAATTTCTCAAAAAAGACAAATAATATTACCCAGAATGCATTGTAATATACTGTAAAAACAATGCATTCTGGGTAATATTTGTCTTTTTAAGAAAAGAGGCCTATAAAACATGCTAATTTCTCAAAAAAGACAAATAATATTACCCAGAATGCATTGTAATATACTGTAAAAACAATGCATTCTGTGTAATATTTGTCACCTTTAGGTTACTTTCTTGAAAATGACATATTATTACAAAGAATGCATTGTTTTTACGATATATTACTGTTTCAATGGAAATGGGTATTTTACTATGTAAATCTGTTATTTTTTAGAGTGTATATATAATATAATATAATATAATATTATATATATATATATATATATATATATATATATATATATAAAATATAATATAATAATAATATAATATAAAATATATGCCTAAAGAGATGCATTGGGGAAAAATATGTATACATGTATGTTATATTATGTATGTTATATATTATATAAATTTTAAATGCATTAATTGTATTTTCCTTTTGAAAATAGTAATGACAAATGACCCGGACATGTTTTAATATAATTCACCCTGCTTCAACAATGATGTTTAACAAGTTCACATTCTTTAACTTGCCATTGTAGTTTAACATTAGATGTTGACGTCCTCTTAAGGGTTATAAAGTGCATTAATGAGGCTCTATATGTGAAAGCACTGAAGGAGGGTCAGTGTAAGATGAAGACGCTGGGTGAGGTCACAGGATCTCATCTACTGCTCTTCCATTATATTCAGAGCCTTTTACTTCAGTCCCATTCAGACTGTGTGTCTGTTTGTGTGACGCCAGACGGCAGCTCTACTCAGCTAACATACATGCAGTGAAGATGATGAGACATACATGATCTATACATACAGTCAGAGATGATGGAAGGCAGATGTTTTATTTATGCCTCTGTGAGTTATGCCTCTTATATATTTGCTGATATTTTATAGCATATGACTCTGGTCCAGATTTATGTATGAGCTCTGTTGGCATTTATATAAATAAAAAATTGATGACCTTCATCTGCTAACCAACCATCTTGTGTTGTTTGATTGTTTTTAATGATGCATTTCTAGATTCACAGATGTATTACATTAAATCAAAACACACTCTTCTATTATGGATAGATATTTGAAGTCATCTGAAATCCATTTATGCACTTTCTGAGAAATTAAGATTGAGATTGAAGTAATATGATTAAGGAAGGTATAAAGTAAATGTAAAGTAGAGATGCCACCTATACGTTTAAAATGATGCCTTTATGTCTATAATGTTTCGTCTGTGTAAGATGTGGTTTCAAGGCTGTAATTTGTTTTATGTTTTAAAAACATGGTTAAAATGAAGTTTTATAATAATATATTATTTTTAAAATAATATAAATAAACTAATTATAAATAAATTACAATAATAAAGAATTTTGAAACAAAATAAATAAATAAATAAATATACTCGGTTTAAAATCAATAAAATATTTATAATAAAAATAAAAATACTCATAATAAAAATAATTAAATAGTATAAATTAATATAAATAAAAATATAAATCTGGCTAAATTCAATAAAAAAATATTTATAAGAAAAATATTTTAAACATTATAAATATATATTTAAACCTGGTTTATGTCTGTATGTCTTTTAAAATAATATAAATGAATTAATTATAAATAAATTACAACAGTAAATTATTTTGAAACAAAATAATAAATAAATAAATAAACCCAGTTTAAAATCAATAAAATATTTATAATAAAAATAAAAATATTGATAGTAAAACATGTACATACAAATATTTAAATACAATAAATTAATATAAATAAATATATAAATATAGCTAAAATCAATAAAAATATTTGATAAAAATATTTTAAACACTATAAATATATATTTAAACCTGGTTTATGTCTATATGTCTTTTAAAATAATATAAATTAATTAATTAATAAATAACAATAATAATTATATAATATATATTAAATAAATAAATAAATAAATAATAACAAAAAAGTATTCGAATATTTTAAAATATGGTTCATAAATTAATAAACCTGGCTGAAATCAATTACATAATTCATAAAATTAGTAACAAAAATACTTTTAAATAAATAAATAAACTCACTAGGCAATAGCGGGAAATAAATTGAGGAAAAAAAGGCTGATCTTAACAAGAACACTAGGATTAACCTCTGAGCTGGTCCCATCGAATCACATCACATCTTGAACAGAGAGAGAGAGAGAGAGAGAGAGAACACATTTGAATACGTAAGCTGCTTCTTTCAGCATCTCTACAAGGTCATGTCAGCCCTGACTCGCTTAGTTTGGCTCCAACTCAAGGACATGGACATTACAATTATAGTGCATCCAGGCAGAAAGAGAGAGAGAGAGAGAGAGAGAGAGAGAGAGGTTAATGTGCCCATTAACCAGAGACACCCATCTGTTATCCAGTGTTACTGTTGGATTTCAACCAGGGACTGTTCTAAATCACCACGGTCCAAAGTGAAAAGGCCAAATTCTTTCTTTCTTTTTAGACCACCAGACACCGGCATGCACAAACAGGAAGTTGAGACATAAGTGCATGATCAATATTCATTTACAGGATATTAAACTCATGCATATAGATGCGCTACATGTTTACTGTCACTGCACACTATGACCAAACTCTCTTCATCCAAATGACCAACAGAACAACATTTCTACAGATTCTGAAGGAAATATGAGACTCAAAAGTCTCCGCTTTCTTGATATGTTTGAGGTTCCTCCTTTAGTAAAGTATCATCACACTTCTTCTCAACAGCACACAACTGATATAAGTGTAATCACTTTAGTTTATGTTTGCATGTGTGGTCTGAGGTCAAAAGATCTTTGTGCAACACAATTCAAACCGCCTTTAAAAGAAATAATCCAGCGTCACATTAATAACTCAGACTTTCTGTAGCTGTGGTCACCACACAGGAAAGTGACTGACTTATTTTTAAAAGTGAGAGAACAGAAACAAATGAGAGTTAAGTGCATTTTACTTCTCAGATGCTGCACTTTCATTGCTTAGTTTCATTTAGGTATAGACTTATTTTCAGATGTTTCTTCTGACACTCCGTAAAATGAGAAATAAAAATTAAACAAATTAATCACACTGTAAAAAAAACAAAACAAAAAAACAATAGAAAATATTATTTCAGTCTTTCTACTTCAAAATTTCATTTTTAATTGCCAATTCTTTGGAATTATTTGTGAAATTTACTAGCAATTTCTGCGGGAAAACTGTTTCAAAGCAAATCCTACACCAATTTTTTATAAGTTTATATTTTTCACAGTTTGAGTCATTATATAAGTCTGTTTGTCATCTACATATTCTGTCTAGAAGAGATTGAAATCTCATTGTCAACTTTCAAAATTTTCCACTTTCTTGCAGCACTCCAATAAAAAAAATATTTAGACCTAAATTTACGATTCACAAATTTGAGTTGCATTTAATATTTCCATGCATTTGGATTACACAGTTATTACATAAAAAAACTAATAAACGTAATGTGATGCATATTTGTCGGTTATACACAAATGAAAAAGGTCAGATTGCTGTAAAAGTCCTAATAAACTGAATGTGTTTTAAATACACAATTACCAGGTTTATATATATATTTATTATCAATAAATCTACAACCCGAATTCCGGAAAAGTTTTAATTTGATTTAAGTTTAAATTTGAATAAAATGAAAACTAAAAGACTTTCAAATCATGAGCCAATATTTTATTTACAACAGAACACAGATAACATAAATGTTTAAACTGAGAAATTTTACACTTTTATCCACTAAATGAGATCATTTCAAATTTGATGCCTGCTACAGGTCTCAAAAAAATTGGCACGGGCAACAAATGGCTGAAAAAGCAATACATTTTGAAAAGATTCAGCTGGGAGAACATCTAGCAACTAATTAAGTTAATTGATATCAGGTCTGTAACATGGTTAGCTATAATAGGGATGTCTTAAAGAGGCAGAGTCTCACAGAGGTAAAGATGGGCAGAACTCTGAAAGAGTGCATAAAAAGATTGTGGAATACTTTTAAACAATGTTCCTCAACGTCAAATTGCAAAGGCTTTGCAAATCTCATCATCTACAGTGCATAACATCATCAAAAGATTCAGAGAAACTGGAGAAATCTCTGTGCATTAGGGACAGGGCCGAAGACCTTTATTGGATGCCTGTGGTCTTCAGCCTTCAGGCGTGACAGTGACATTACTAAATGAGCCCAGGAATTCTTCCAGAAACCACTGTCAGTAAACACAATCCACCGTGCCATCTGCAGATGCCAACTAAAGCTCCATCATGCAGAAAGGAAGCCATATGTGAACATGATCCAGAAGCGCCGTCGTGTCCTGTGGGTCAAGGCTCATTTAAAATGGACTGTTTCAAAGTGGAAAAGTGTTCTATGGTCAGATGAGTCCAAATTTGACATTCTTGTTGGAAATTACGGACGCCGTGTCCTCCAGGCTAAAGAGGAGGGAGATCTTCCAGTGTGTTATCAGCGTTCAGTTCAAAAGCCAGCATCTCTGATGGCATGGGGGTGCATGTATGGGCAGCTTGCATGTTTTGGAAGGCACTATGAATGCTGAAAGGTATATAAAGGTTTTAGAGCAACATATGCTCCCCTCTAGACGCCGTCTCTTTCAGGGATGGCCTTGTGTATTTCAGCATGACAATGCAAAACCACATACTGCAGCTATTACAACAGCATGGCTTCGTCGAAGAAGAGTCCGGGTGCTGAATTGGCCTGCCTGCAGTCCAGATCTATAGAGAAAAATATGTCAAAGATGACCATGAACTCTTCAGCAGCTGGAAACCTATATCAGGGAAGAATGGGACCAAATTCCAACACCAAAACTCCAGAAACTCATAACCTCGATGCCCAGACATCTTCACACTGTTTTGATAAGAAGAGGAGATGCTACACCATGGTAAACATGCCCCCATCCCAACTATTTTGAGACCTGTATGCATTACATTTGAAATTAGCTCATTTTGTGCATAAAATTGTAAAATTTAAACATTTGTTATGTTATCTATGCTCTATTGTGAATAAAATATTGGCTCATGAGATTTAAAAGTCTTTTAGTTTTCATTTTATTCAAATTTTAAAAACATCCCAACTTTTCCGGAATTCGGGTTGTAATTTCTTTCAGTCTCATACATTTGAACTTATTGATTATTGCTCGTTACAGATATATTTTATACCATGTTCATGCATATGATAACCATTTTTTTAACTGAATAAATTTAATTGTTTTACACTGATTCAAAGCAATTTGAATAAATGCATTTTGAAAACATGATTATTTAAATAAAATCAAATAGATGCAAACGGTTGATAATAATAAACTAAGCCATGCAGACTCTTACTGTCTGCCAGATCAATAATATCAATAGCGGACGTCTATCAGACTGACAGAAAGCATCAGGATCTAATCAATTAAAAGCAGAACCACAAACGAAAAAGCCTGTTCCACTCTGGAATAAACCGATCTTCTGTTCTGAGTCAATGAGAAGTTTAAACCAGGAAACGTCTGAATAACAAACACTCGGTATGAAACAATCTTCAGCCGGCTTGTCAGGAGCCAGTGCCCTGATTTGTGGCAACAAAGAATGAACAAATAAATAACCAGTGAATGGAAAAATGCCCCAGAGTGACATCAGAGGGTCTGAGAAGCAGAGCACGCTGGGATTTTACCAACACAGGGCTGATGTGGGACCGATCCAGATCAGTTCGGTGACTGATGCAAATTGTGGGAATGCAGAAATGTTAACATAACATTGCTTAAAACGTTCTCAGAACGTCATTTAACAGCCCTTATATGTCAAACCTGTCACTTTTCAGCATCCAATCAGTTCCTGAAGAATAAAGTCAAGTCCTGCCCTACAGCATTTTCTCATTGAATATCATGTTTTACTCAGAAATACGTCAAATAACAGAAAGTACAATGCATTGCGAACAGCATCTTTTAAGATCTGTCCCAAACATTTACATAATAATGAATTAATAATGAATTATTATTAAAAAATCATTTTAATTTTTGGTTGAATTAACCCTTTAATGTATCAGTAACTGCTAAAATTAACTTTAAAGGGATAGTTCACCCAAAAATGAAAACTGTGCCATCATTTACTCACCCTCAAGTTGTTCCAAACCTATGAATTTCTTTCTTCTGTTGAACTATAAAAGAATGTCGGTAACCAAACAGTTTCTGGCCACCATTGACATCCATAGTATTTTCATTTTCCGTACTTTGGAAGTCAGTGGGGTCCATCAACTGTTTAACGGTTTTATTTTTAGTAACTAAAATCAACAAAGATTAATATGTGCTGTAAATGTATATGGCTCGTTGTTATTTAATGCATTAACTAATGTTAACTAATAGGACCTTAAAGTGTTACCGCTGTCTTTATAAAATGTGTTAGTTGTGTGTGCGGCTCAACAGACGTGACCTCAGAATAAACTTAGGAGAGTTTCTAGAGTTCACCTCTCTGTTTTTTCCCCTCAGTTTGTGGTTTATCATCGCTACAGACCGACCTGACCACGTGTCATGACATTAGAGTTTAAATTTAAAACACCTTCAGAGGAAAGAGATTTAAAAAGAACCAAGCATGTTAAAAGGCAAATAAATATCTTCAGTCATGTGCCAAATGATGCACTATTCTTATACACTATGTTCTTATACACTATGTTCTTATGCACTTTGTACTCAAGTGCGTAGTGTATGAATTTGAAATGGTGAATTTTGAAAGGTTATTTTGCCCTTTAACATCAGAGTTTGATGTTTGATTGAAATCATGAGATCCCACCATCCCTTCAGAGCATCTCCAAAGCCACACCTCCTCCAAAACACATGAACGCGCACAGCCAAAGCAGAGTCTGAAAAGCGCCAGAAGTTAAATTACCTCATGTCTGAAAGCACATAACATTACAATAATTAATGTAAACACCTTGCAGAGCTCTAGTTGTACCACCTGGCTGCTGCAGATTAACAACACGGTGTGTACACAGCATAAGCTCGTTGTTTTGGTTCAGGAGGAATTTTAAAGTTGGCTACTGTTTGTTTGTGGCACTCTGCGACTGTCTGTCTACAACTCTGCATAGCCTTATGAAACACACTGATGATGTGTGATGTCTTGACTGACAGGTAGGACATCGTATCGATCCCGAATGTAATGATTGGACAAACATTTTTTGGTCCACAAAAGATATATGTACATTTTTTAATATTTAGACCACTTCTATTATTGTTTGCTCTCAGGTTGTGAAGAGAGTTTCAACCAGTATAACAAAAAGTGTTTATTGAAAAAAAAGGCCTGGCCTTCATTTAAAGGGTTAGTTCACCCAAAAATGAAAATTCTGTCATTTATTATTCACCCTCATGCCGTTCCACACCCGTAAGACCTTCATTAATCTTCAGAACACAAATTAAGATATTTTAGTTGAAATCCGATTGCTCCGTGAGGCCTGCATAGGGAGCAATGACATTTCCTCTACTAAAAACATATTTAAATCGGTTCATGTGATCGGTACAGTGGTTCAATATTAATATTATGAAGCAACGAGAATATTTCTGGAGTGCCAAAAAAACAAAATAACGACTTATTTAGTGATGGCCGATTTCAAAACACTGCTTCAGGAAGCTTCGGAGCATAAATGAATCAGTGTGTCGAATCATGATTCGGATCGCGTGTCAAACTGCCAACGGCTGAAATCACGTGACTTTGGCGCTCCGAACAGCAGATTCGACACACTGATATCAGACAGAGCAGGTTACTTTTGATATGAAACAAAGTCTCAAATGTCACATTTTGTCATTTTTAAAGAAATTTAAACAATAAATACCATTTTGCGGCTCCTCAATGTGTCGTAACAGATCGTTGTGTCGCCTCAGTTCAAGTGGCTTGTGTCAACTAAACATGAATGAACATCAGAAGGTATGTTGTTTCAACCGCGGAAAGACGTAAGTACACACCATTTTTCAAGTTCAAGTCCACAGACGGTGGATTCGGCATTATGCATGGTTAGAACGCCTGTCAATCAAACTTCCAGCAAAGGGTCAATTGGGACGCACCTTTAGAGTCTTACTGACCTTGACATGCAGGCCTCTCTGTGATGTCATTTCCTGTTTTATGGCTTTTACCATCCTGAAATATGATTTGACAATATTTTCAAATATTAATTATTGTTTGAAACCAAAACTATTGAATTAAAAAAAAAAAAGTTCTTGACAAATAGATATGCAAAATGAGAAATGTTGGAGCGGGTGAGAGTAAATGAAAGGCTTTGGCTCACTGTAATTGCTCATGAGTTTCTCTCGTGAGTAAATGAGGGGTTTCCATCTGAACTCCTCCAGATCTTGCTTTCTGAGGTCTGCAGTGAAATCATCCGAAATGTTTGGCACCGAGAAAGACTGCTGCATCAGAAAAATTTCTGCAGGATAGAAGGACCTTCAATAATGCTTCTCCTAAAATTACTTATAGGAGAAATAAAAACAGACACAAATGAGCTTAAAGAGTTATGAAAAATAGAGATATAAAATCACTTTTTATTGCAGACATTAATCCGAGAACAGTTTGAGACATTCACTCTAAGAAAAATCTGTAAAAACAGGACACAATGTACGAAATATTGATTTTAAATTACGCATTGCATTGTGTTGTGTTTTAAAGGAAATGTCCATAGACTTTATGGAAGAAAATTACCAGTACCTTTTCTGTTATTCAATGGATTTCTTTCTTACAGTGTTGTTGAGATCAGTTCGGAAACTATTCTGAGAAGCAGGAGACATTGAGACAAAAGTGTCAAAGTAATTTCACAACTATAAACAACACAACAATTCCTGCTAACAAATGAGGAAGTCAAACACCATGATTATGAATGACGCACAATGAACTATGTCAGCCATGAATGACATGATAATTGAAAAGTCTATATTTACATTCAAAGATGCAAATTCTCAATAAATTGTCTGAGCTGTTCTCCACATTAATTTAGAACTGCTGTATGACAAGTACTGACTCATTTGTGATGTTATTTAAAGTAGTCAATACTTCTTTTTAATGGTGTGTATTAATGGTCTGTGTGTGTGTTACTTTAAGACCCATGTTTGGGGTTTCCCCGAGCCTTGCATTCGTGGGAAGAATGATGGAGGCCAATATATGCTGTGCTATTCTGTTCTGCTCCGTGCTTAAATACATTCGTTAATGGTAATCTGTGTCATGTGGATCATTTATAATGCACTATAGGTTACAAGATCTCCATTAAGCCTCTGAGGAATAACACTTTGGGAGCTCTTGACTCTTATGGTTTTACTGGCTGCAGTAAATTCAGATGAGTAATCTACAATGATCATTTTTGTACAGATGCACCTGCTGTCCAGGTGGGAAATGTGCAAACAGAGCTGATACTGCTCAACAAATGTGCTCATGGTATAAACACCAGTGTGTGTATGTGTGTGTGTGGGTCAGGGACCAAATGTCCCCACAGGCATAGTAATACCAGAAATCTTTGACCTTATGGATATTTCTTTTGGTTCTCATGAGGAAAACAGCTTATAAATAATAAACAAAGTGATGTTTTTTGAAAATGTAAAAATGCAGAAAGTTTTCTGTCATGGTTAGGTTAAGGGGAGAAAATATACAGTTTAGTGTGTGTGTGTGTGTGTGTGTGTGTGTGTGTGTGTAATGAGAGTTTGTTTCTCTGGCCATTAGCCCAGTCTGATTCTCCCCCACTCTCAGATCAGTGTACTTTCCTATAAATGGTTAAGAGTAGGCCTATGATTAACATTTGGGGAAACAGTGTGACAGCATGAACACAAACCCTGAATCTCACGAAAACCCATCAAGAACGTGTCCAGCTCACATTATAAAATAAAACAGGACATTCTCATTATTGTAATGCAATATATTATTTATATTGCATGGCAAAATATATTATTTGAAAGGGACCTATAATGCCCCTTTCACAAGATGTAATATAAGTCTCTGGTGTCTCCAGAATGTGTGTGTGAAGTTTCAGCTCAAAATACCCCACAGATCATTTATTATAGCTTGTCAAATTTGCCCCAATTTGGGTGTGAGCAAAAACACAGTTTTTGTGTGTGTCCCTTTAAATGCAAATGAGCTGCTGCTCCCCACCCCTTTCCAGAAGAGGGCGGAGCTTTAACAGCTCAACAACAACAAAGCTGGAGAATCTCACGCAGCCAAAATGAGGATTGTCAGTAACGGTGTTCAGCCTTACATTGTTCAAACCGGAGTCGACACTGATGGAGAGACTCAGGAAGAAGTTACAACTTTTAGAATGAAACTGGACGTTTCTGAATGGTTAGTGGATAAATTTATGTAGTTGCTGTGGAGTTGATTCAACTCATCCACTAGCATGTGCCGTCATGTTCATCTTTTGTGCAAATCCAGTGTTGAATTGACCCTCGTTTGTGAAGCAGTCCGGCGTAAAATGACGGCATGACAACAACACTCTACTACATCAACTCTTCCTCTTCTCTAAAGCAGCCCAACATGGCCCCGCCCCCTTTGTTGTGTGTTCTCGGGGGCGGGGTTTATGTAAATTTTAGGGTTAGTGATGTCACCAACCTGGGAAGAGGCTCGTTGTAGTCTCTACCAGCCGTTTGTTGTAGTCCTTAAAAAGTGATTTCTGTAAAAGAAAATATCTCTCTTTGCATTGAACTTTGAGCGTCGTAACTTTGCAGATGTTGTTTATGCTCAAACAGCAACATTACACACTAACTAAAGTTAAAAAAGTGAAATCATAATCAAGGACCCCTTTAAAACCCCATTTTCATGACATTCTCCCATTAAACTGAATGCTGTATTTTAATGTGATGAAATTAGACACAATACTGATCCAAGATCAGTGAAAACAGAAGAGCACCAAACTTTCACTCATATACTCTGGAGTGTATAAATGCTAAACCCACACTTTCAGAACAGCACGCTCACACACACGTCAGCAGCCATCAGGCCTTCACCGCAGCACTGAACCGAACGTTTTCATTTGAAAGTCAGCTCACTGTATGTTTATTGCTCTGGTCTGCTGGCTGGTCATGGCAACTCTTTTCTGGGATGTTTCCCTCTCCACTGTTCCATTACTCACCTCTCAAATCTGCCGGCTAAGCGCAGTGAGCTCCAGTTTAAATCTGATGTGGGCTGCCAGCCTGCTTCTGTGATAAGATGGAAAATCTAGTTATGCACTGTATATTTTCTGTTACTTTTAAACGTTTTCTTCAGGTCTAACATACCTCAGCTTTTCTGTTGTCTTCTGGTAGTCAAATTTGATTGGCTGAGCAGTGATCCAATAAAAAAAGCTTGTTGCTATGGCTTCTCTTGAAACTATTTTCAATGGTGGAGGAAAAAATTGACATTTTTATTATTATTATTATTATTATTATTATAAATTACTAAATATTAACTCATTCTACATCTAATTTCAAAGTGATGATTTCTTTTACTGGCAGTTTAAGATTCAGAACTATAAAAGATTCAGAACTTAATTCTGATTAAATATTTAAACTTATTTCTTGACTTATTTAAAGGGATAGTTCACCCAGAAATGAAAATGTGATGTTTATCTGCTTATCCCCAGCGCATCCAAGATGTAGGTGACTTTGTTTCTTCAGTAGAACACAAATGATGATTTTTAACTCCAACCGTTGCCGTCTGTCAGTCAAATAATGCGAGTGAATGGGAACTCTATTAATAAGAGTTGAAAAAACATGCATAGACAAATCCAAATTAAACCCTGCAGCTCGTGACGACTCATTGATGTCCTAAGACACGAAACGATCGGTTTGTGCGAGAAAGCGAACAGTATTTATATTATTTTTTTACCACTAATACACCAGCACTCGCTTAGTGAGGTCTGATCGCGCTCTGACAACGACAGTAATGTCTCGCGCGTATAGAGAGTATGCAACGACGTCACTTTCCCGCCAAAAACGTGCTCCCTCAGGTGGACTGAGTGGCAAAAGAACCTGCTGCATACTGGATTTAATAGAGGAAACTGTGAAAACGCGACTAAAACTAACGAATTACACTAAAGGTTGGACTCGAAAGTGTTCCTTATAACATGTCAAATAAACCTAATCCATGGATATTGACATGCAGCCAGGAATCGTGTTTCCTGACATTTATATGTGCCTGATTTCGACGGTGGGGAAATACATAAAGCAAATCTGCCTGTGAATATTTCATATAACTCCAATATCGGTAGGTCTAAATCCGCGTAATCACTTATATCAATGTTATATCGTCATATTGTCCAGCCTTAAAACATATATAGTTTTATAGTATAGTTTTTGTCAGTGTTGTTTATTTAAAAACACCAAATTATGCAGAATATAAGATGGCAAATATTTAATTGATGAGTTGTCAACATAATATATAACAATACAATATATACGGTATGATTTTACCTCAAAATCCAACAATTTGACACAAAATGATAACTGCAAATCCATGTTTCTCTGCTGGAGTCCAGCTGTTTCTGTGAATTGCAGTGATCCATTTGCTTATTTTTCTGTTGCTTTCTGCAGTTTTTAAATATATACCTCAAGTTTTGTCAAAGCTATTTGTACAGTCAATCAAAAAGCTCTTTCCCGTTTTGGAAGTGTTTTGTGCGTTTTTCGCGACATTCACGCTGAAAACAAACGTTGCCGCTCAGTCTTTTGCCACTCAGTGGACGTGACCGCAGTCGTAACGGTCGACGGTGACGTCACGTGCATACCCTCTATACTTCAATGAGTGCTAGACATCACTTCCGCTGTCAGAGCATAAACACTGTTTATATCTGACCGAACAAGCCCCACATTTGATTTGATTGGCCTTTCTAAACATTTTGACACTGGTGAGCGCTGTTAGACCGATTTCCTAATTATTTGAATGTATAAGCAAATTTAGCAAAAATTTATTAGGCTATTTTTAATTTGTTATTTACTTGATGTTTATTCCCTTCTTCAGCTGATAAAGTTTTTTTAAGAGGATTTTTTTTTAAAGAGGACGCTAAACATGCAATAACGCCAATGGTTTCTTGTTTCCTAGTTAATATAGTTGGCTATATCAGACATGCTTTCATCCTCCAGATGGAGTTGTGGAGGGTGGGGAGGTGTGTCATGGGCTGGACTGTCCGTCACAGACATACCGCAGGAAAAGAGCTGCAGACATGCGGCTGTGATAAAGGACTTTCTTCCATTACGCGCAGTCAGTGCACTCAGCGCGCGCACAGAACTTCTGCACAACAGACGAGACGATTAAAGATGGAAATATAGCAGCTGCTCCCTCTTAAACAAAACAAGACACGGATGGGTCTCAGTGAAGAAACTTCGTTTCTGCGGTTCGTGATATATGATGGTGAGTAATTAAAAACTACTGCCAAACTAAACTACTTGTCAGGTGCATCTCTGAAAGACTTATTTAAACAACGTTTCCATGCGATACTAACTTTTTGTGAATGCTTTTTTGTTATGCTGGACATTAGCTTATAAAACTCTCATATTTTTATCATTCAGTCTGCAATTTATCACGCACACCACAACCAGAAGTTCAGTGCAAACGACCAAAAAGATTTTCTGTATTGAATAATCATGGATCATATTCTGATATTAAATGTTATGTGCATGCAATACGTGTTATATTAGTCTAACTGTACAAAAAGTAGCCTGGTGGAAAATTCAGCTTATGATGGTTGTGATATGGAGCATGATGTCTGGTCAGTAGGTGGTTGACCACCCACCATATAACCTGCTGCACCAGCTAATGACCAGTTTAAATCAGCTACTTTATGTTTAAGATGGACTTTCTACAAGGGAAGTACCACTGTTTTATTTGAAATATGATACCGTTCAAAAGTTTGGGGTCAGTAAGAAGAAATTAATACTTTTATTCAGCAGGAACACATTCAATTGATCAATAGTGACAGTAAAGACATTTAAAACAAGATTTCATTTTCAATTTTTGAAGCCACATATTGATAATAAAAATGTTTTTTTTCTGAGCAGCAGATCAGCATATTAGAATGATTTCTGAAGGATCATGTGACACTGAAGACTGGAGTAATGATGCTAAAAATTCAGCTTTGATCACAGGAATAAATTACATTTTAAAATATATTCAATCAGCTATTTTAAATTGTTATAATATTTCACAATTTTTCTGTTTTACTGTATTTTTGAACAAATAAATGGCAGCTTTGATCAACAGAAGAGACTTCTTTCAAAACCACAAAAGAAAAAAAAGAATACAGACTCCAAACTTGAACGGTACTGAATTGAAGTAATGCAGTGGTACATTTATATAATCATTTAGCATATACACAGTATATCTAAGTAGTACCACCATACTTTTTGTACATCTACAATGATAATTCATGCTTGATAGTCTTAATTCTTTATTGTTGTCATGGACATTAACATTGAATCTCAGATATTTTAGCTGTGTTAAAGTCAACATGCTTTTCATTAAACATATGTGAGTGAAACAAAATGAAGAGCAGATTTCTGTCCCTCCATAGACAGCAATGCAACTGATACTTTGATGCTTCAAAAAGTTCATAAAGAGATCGTAAAACTAATCCATATGAATTGAGTGGTTTAGTCCAAATTTTCTGAAGAGACTTGATTGCTTTAGATGATGAACTGATTGAATTTAGGCTTTTATCACATATAAACATTGATCAGCGAACACATCAGGTAAACCGAAGCTTAAGTATGAGAACCAATGAGGTTCATTCTTGTGTTACACATAATGTTTGAGCTTCTGCATGAACCAATGAGGTTCAATCTTGTGTTACACATCACGGCTGCGTTCAGCCCCGATAAAACATTGCAAAACGTTTTTTAAACGGAAACGGTGGTGCGTTGAACACCCTGTTCTGATGACGCAAGAGATGCAACTATGGCAGCTGAGAAGGCCATTCTTTGTGTTATAGCCTGATTAAATCGGTATAAATACGTGTTTAATGCTACAAAATATGCTCGATGTTACAGTCACTGCCCTTGCCATCCAGAATAAAAGAGAACATCCCAATCGAGTGAAGGGATTTGTGGAAACTTCTAATTATTGTGATACAACACTTGCCTCGCATTTCAGCATGAAAAGACAAACATTTCAGGTGAAGGATAATCCACTTCTTTCCTCCGAGACGGTTGTTGTGCTATGATATTGTAATATTTACCATTCTATACTCCTCTGATTATATAAAAGTTTATTAAAGTGTCACTTCACAATACAACAGCATAATATATAAGTATAGTATTTTTATGTTACATTAATACCCATTGTGCGAGCTGTCTCTTTAATACCATGTGGTTTATATATATCTTGCCGCTGATTGGGCTGACATTTCTGACACACCCACCAAACAAGAGAAAACATATCTCAAACCCGTTGCACACCATTTCCAGGAAATATGTCATTCAACCTGGAAAACGTAGCAAAACATTACTGGCATAAAGTTGGTTTGACGTTAGACGTTTGATATTCGCAAATTTAGGGACCGTCTCTAAAGTTACATCCGAAATTGGTATGCTTCTAACTTCAATAACATTTGAAGGGAATAATTTACAGTCATAAAACCAACTGTAAAGTGTTCATCTACATGTCAGCTATGATGCACACCTTTTATATTTTTCATATTTATTAAAATAAACTGTCAAATCATGTGTAAAATAGCCATTTTTACACATGATTTGACAGTTTATTTTAATAAATATTAAAAATCTAAAAGGTGTGCATCATAGCTGACATGTAGATGAACACTTTACAGTTGGTTTTATGACTGTAAATTATTCCCTTCAAATGTTATTGAAGTTAGAATCATGCATACCAATTTCGGATGTAACTTTAGAGACGGTCCCTAAATTTGCGAATATCAAACGTCTAACGTCAAACCAACTTTATGCCAGTCAAAAACATTGTGCACCGGTTTGAGTTTGAACGTGCCCCACGTTTGAGCTTCTGCATGAACCAATGAGGTTCATTATGGTGTTACACATTGGGCCCTATTTTAACGATCTAAACGCAAAGTGTAAAGCGCACGGCGCAGCTGCACTCAGGGCGTGTCCAAATCCACTTTTGCTATTTTAACGACGGAAAAACGGTCCGTGCGCCGGTGTTACAATATATTCGGTTCCTGAAATATTCTGTTCCACTGGGTGGCGCTTACGCGAATATTCATGATATCCTCCTGTTGTGGGCGTGTCCTGAGACAACGCGCAAGCGAATGGAACTGAAAATATTAGTAGACGCTTCTCAAATCGCATCGGTTTAATGAATTATTTCGAAAAGGTAATAAACTATTCAATGTTAGTCAACAGTTCACATGTTTAAAGCAATGCAGTTTGTGTAATATGATAAATCGTCTGAGCTATTTTGCCTGATTGAGTACAGGCATTCAGATAAACAGAAGGATACAGCAGAGCAAACATGAGCGAATAACTTTGTTTTACACCGATGTGTTTTCTGTTTAGCGTTTTTATTCGTGAGGCTTTAAAAAGTTTTTGAATAGTTTGATAGTTTGCTTCCTTCGTTGACTACAGGCTACTGCATAGTGTTGACAACTTGAAATAAACCTCTACAAATGTATCTGTGACCTAATAAAAAGTATATAAGCTATAGCCTGGTGTGAATATACTGTGTCATCCTTAATTTCTTGATTATTTGGATATTTTCAGTGTTTATCACCACAGTAAGGCTACCCTTATCAACTCTAAACTACAAATATTTCCCATTTTCTCATATTTTACTGGATATCATGACAAATTATCATTAAAGTCAAACAAGTAAATGCACACTTGATGTTATTTGTCACATATTTTTGTTGCAAAGCAACAACAAAATTTTTCAAAAAATTTGAGTTTTTCACTTTCAGCATTTTTTTTCCCCCAGCAAATTTCTTAAAGTATTTGTACAAACAAAAAGATTCAACAACTGAGACATAAACTGAACAAATTTCACAGACATTTGATGGACAGAGTATTTGAAAGTCTGAAGTGGCACCAGCTGCTTTAGAGCATCTCATCCTCAGCACCAGATTTGCAGCTCTTGCTGTGAGATGTTACTCCAATCTTCCACCAAGACATTTCACATTCTCAAACATGTCTGGGGGGACTTACGGTTACATGTGGTTTGGCACTGGAAGGACAATCAGCTGTCCTTCTGTCTCCCTTTACCACTGTCTCAGGCATCTTACATTACGGACATTGCAGTTTATTGCTCTGTTCACATCTGCAGGAATAAGGCATGTTCACACAGGTGATCAGAGACCCTGGGCTTCTTTATTCTGGTGTTTTTCAGAGTAAGTAGAAAGGTCTCTTTAGTGTCCTATGTTATTGTAACTGACCTTGATTGACCTATAGATGCATGTGCAATAATTGAAAAACATGACAGACATTGTTAAAACCCTTTCTAAAGATCTGTAAAGCTCATTTGGATTGTACAAAATTATCTTTAAAATATTATCCTTAAAATTGACTTTTCTTTTTTGGTGTTTTTTTAAACAAATCATATAAATACTAATTTCATTAAATGTTTTAACAAGTACAGTATTAATTGCTATGAATGTAACTCAAATTGAAAAGACATTCAAAACAATGTGTGAAAAGAAGAAATGCTAAATGTGAGGTTCTGAGGTAAATATTAAAACAGGGCCTTGGCACTCGGGAACAGCCTTTATTATGTCTGGATCACACACTGCCAGAGCTACCCAATTGTTTATTTATACTGTTTATTTTTTCTGTGCATTTGTGCTGTATTACCTCACAGAAATAAATGATATTATTATTATCAGAATTATTTTATTTGACTGCTTTTTAAATTGTTTTAAATTAGGTAGGCCTACATAAGGTTGTTTGAGTAGCCTATGTGTTATATTTGACACATTTCAGGGTGCTGCAATATCCTGCCTTGTCAAACTTTAAATATAATGAAACTAAACTATAATTTTCTATCATAATTATAATATTTTGAACAAAAATAACATTCTTTAAGTAGCTGCTGGCATGAAGACTGTCATCAAAACAAAGTTCCAAAGGTATATTCCAAAGGAATATTTTATTACCTTTTCGAAATAATCCATTAAACCGATGCGATTTGAGAAGCGTCTACTAATATTTTCAGTTCCATTCGCTTGCGCGTTGTCTCAGGACACGCCCACAACAGGAGGATATCATGAATATTCGCGTAAGCGCCACCCAGTGGAACAGAATATTTCAGGAACCGAATATATTGTAACACCGGGGCGCATTTTTGAAATGGGTTGTCCCTATTCTCTTAATGAGTAATGGGCGTAACGTTCAATAAACCAATCAGAGTGTCATCTCCCATTCCCTTTAAGAGCGAGATGCGCTCGCGCCATGGCGGATTGCTATTTACATGGCGGAATTTGTTGGCGGAAAAGCTGAACGCTTTTCAAGCGAAGAAACCGATCTGCTGGTGCGCGAAGTTATATATATATATATATATATATATATATATATATATATTACGCAACATTATAAAATACACTGACTTATTAAACACACCGATTCAACTGAGGAGTTCAACGAGTGATGTTTTGCTGAAATTACCTGTTAAGTGGCCAGTCAGTCTTTCAGTCGTCTGCGTTGGATGCAGGCTTTCAAATAGCTCCGCGCGATGAGTCAGTTAATATATATATGTGTGTGTGTATTGGCACGATTGTTCAATTAATTAGCCAATTTCGTTCATCATTATAAGTAGTAATAGGCTGAATTGAAAATAGGTAGCCTAATTCTAATACACACAATGACTATTCATCATTACATTTTTATATTTATGTAGCATACACAATATTCTTTTTCTCTGTAATCCTTTTGTTTTTAATATTTGGCATGTTTGTGTGATGCGCAAATGTGTGTAATAAGCAAAGTCAACGCGCACTGTGGACGCGCCCAGAGGCGCAGTTTCTACCAACGCACTCTAACAAAAAAATATTGCGCCATTGACTTTAGACTTTAGACCAGGTTTGAGTTGGTCTATGGCGCAGTCTATTTTCAGCTCCTTAAAATAGCAATGCGCCGGCAATGCGCCTGAACACACCTCTTTTTTAGACCAGCACGCCCATGGGCGCACTAACTGGCGCAAATGCATTTACTAATTTAAGGACGTGGCGCTGAACGGGAAAACGCGAACGGCGCCGGACGCAAACTAGCAAACACACTTGCGCTGCGCCTTGCGTCGCATTGCGCCGGGTGTATTATAGGGCCCAATATGTTTGAGCTTCCGCAAGAGGTTTGTTCTCACAGGTTCAGTTCACCTTCAGTTTATGTTCGCTAATCAATGTTTTTATGTGAATAAAAGCCTAAATTACAGTGGGTACGGAAAGTATTCAGACCCCCTTAAATTTTTCACTCTTTGTTATATTGCAGCCATTTGCTAAAATCATTTAAGTTCATTTTTTTTCCTCATTAATGTACACACAGCACCCCATATTGACAGAAAAACATGGAATTGTTGATATTTTTGCAGATGTATTCAAAAAGAAAAACTGAAATATCACATGGTCCTAAGTATTCAGACCCTTTGCTGTGACACTCATATATTTAACTCAGGTGCTGTCCATTTCTTCTGATCATCCTTGAGATGGTTCTACACCTTCATTTGAGTCCAGCTGTGTTTGATTATACTGATTGGACTTGATTAGGAAAGCCACACACCTGTCTATATAAGACCTTACAGCTCACAGTGCATGTCAGAGCGAATGAGAATCATGAGGTCAAAGGAACTGCCTGAAGTGCTCAGAGACAGAATTGTGGCAAGGCACAGATCTGGCCAAGGACACAAAAAAATTTCTGCTGCTCTTAGGAACCTTAAGTGCACAGTGGCCTCCATAATCCTTAAATGGAAGATGTTTGGGATGACCAGAACCCTTCCTAGAGCTGGCTGTCCGGCCAAACTGAGCTATCGGGGGAGAAGAGCCTTGGTGAGAGAGGTAAAGAAGAACCCAAAGATCACTGTGGCTGAGCTCCAGAGATGCAGTCGGGAGATGGGAGAAAGTTGTAGAAAGTCAACCATCACTGCAGCCCTTCACCAGTCGGGGCTTTATGGCAGAGTGGCCCGACGGAAGCCTCTCCTCAGTGCAAGACACATGAAAGCCTGCATGGAGTTTGCTAAAAAACACCTGAAGGACTCCAAGATGGTGAGAAATAAGATTCTCTGGTCTGATGAGACCAAGATAGACCTTTTTGGCCTTAATTCTAAGCGGTATGTGTGGAGAAGACCAGGCACTGCTCATCACCTGTCTAATACAGTCCCAACAGTGAAGCATGGTGGTGGCAGCATCATGCTGTGGGGGTGTTTTTCAGCTGCAGGGACAGGACGACTGGTTGCAATCGAGGGAAAGATGAATGCGGCCAAGTACAGGGATATCCTTCTCCAGAGTGCTCAGGACCTCAGACTGGGCCGAAGGTTTACCTTCCAACAAGACAATGACCATAAGCACACAGCTAAAATAACAAAGGAGTGGCTTCACAACAACTCTGTGACTGTTCTTGAATGGCCCAGCCAGAGCCCTGACTTAAACCAAATTAAGCATCTCTGGAGAGACCTAAAAATGGCTGTCCACCAACGTTTACCATCCAACCTGACAGAACTGGAGAGGATCTGCAAGGAGGAATGGCAGAGGATCCCCAAATCCAGGTGTGAAAAACTTGTTGCATCTTTCCCAAAAAGACTCATGGCTGTATTAGATCAAAAGGGTGCTTCTACTAAATACTGAGCAAAGGGTCTGAATACTTAGGACCATGTGATATTTCAGTTTTTCTTTTTTAATAAATCTGCAAAAATGTCAACAATTCTGTGTTTTTCTGTCAATATGGGGTGCTGTGTGTACATTAATGAGGAAAAAAAAAATGAACTTAAATGATTTTAGCAAATGGCTGCAATATAACAAAAAATTTAAGGGGGTCTGAATACTTTCCGTACCCACTGTAAATCTGTTCATCATATAAAGCAATCAAGTCTCTTCAGAAAATGTGGACTAAACCGATCAGTTCATATGGATTAGTTTTACAGTCTCTTCATGAACTTTTTGGTAGTCAAAGTGGTAGTTGCATAGCTGTCAATGGACGGACAGAAATTGCTAAGATTTCATTTAAAATATCTTCATTTGTGTTTCAAAGATGAACAAAAGTTTTACAGGTTTATGACTGTGAGTGATGACATTTTCATTCTTGGGTGAACTAACCATTTAAGACCAGAGTAATAATAAGTTCAAGCTGAATTTAATCTGGTTCACTCCACAGGGAGATGTGTGCCACCGACATGACAGTACATGGTCGTGATTGACCAGTCACCGTGAAGAAAGCTGCTCACCCGCTCACCAACACCCAGCCGTGACCCGTCCTACCTGTACGATCCGCTCCCATCCGGACTGACCACAGAGCGCCTTCATTTTCAGTATCATCCCCATCTGCTGCAATGATTAATCAACACATTTTCCTGCATTACAATTACACAGGCAAACTAAACAATCGCAATGACACCAAAGGGGCCCCGTTGGACCCCCAAACGGTGGTGTTTTTGGTCATTTGTAGCCTCATCGTCTTTGAGAACTTAATAGTGCTGGTGGCGATCTGGAAAAACCACAAATTTCATAACCGGATGTACTTTTTTATTGCCAACCTGGCTTTGTGTGACTTATTGGCTGGTACGGCCTACATAGTAAACTTGTTGATGTCAGGACAGCGGACGTTACACTTGTCTCCAGCCGAGTGGTTTGTTCGTGAAGGAAGTATGTTTGTAACCCTAGGTGCTTCTATCTTCAGCCTGCTGGCGATTGCAATCGAGCGGCATCTCACTATGATAAAAATGAGGCCTTATGACGCAAACAAAAACTACCGGGTGTTTCTGCTAATAGGAACGTGTTGGTTGATCGCCATCACGCTGGGAGCTCTGCCCATTTTGGGCTGGAATTGTCTGGAGAATCTTCCACAGTGCTCAACCATCTTACCTCTCTACAGCAAGAACTACGTGGCGTTCTGCATCACCATCTTCATATCTCTGCTGCTGGCCATCTCCGTCCTCTACGCTCGCATTTACATCCTCGTCAAGAGCAGCAGCCGCAAAGTCACCAAGCACAGCAACTGCGAGCGCTCCATGGCCCTCCTGCGGACCGTCAGCATTGTGGTGGGCGTCTTCATCGCCTGCTGGACGCCCATCTTCGTGCTTTTCTTCGTCGACGTGGCCTGCGGGCCGAAAAGATGCCCGGTTCTGCTCAAAGCCGATTGGTTCATCGGCCTGGCCGTTCTGAACTCCGCCATGAATCCAGTCATCTACACTCTGGCCAGCAGGGAAATGCGAAGGGCGTTTTGCAAACTCGTATGCGGCTGTTTGGTGCGGGACGGCGTCATGGGATGCAAGCAGAACACGGACCCTAGCAGGAGCAAATCTAGCTCGAATTGCCCACGGGCGGCTGAACAAGAAAACCCAGGCGGCATCAATTCATAGTTTTTGGTCATGTGACTGGCGCAGAGACCTGGAGGGCAAAAACTGCAGCACAGGCCTGTCAAATTTCCATGTTTTACATATTTAATTCACAAAGATATGTGAACAAACTGCAAGTTGTGGGCACTTGCGATCCATATCCAGACATAGTATAGTACTTAACTTGAAAAGCGCTTAACGTGCCATAAGTGATATTAGAGATCAAATTAATTTTACTCCTTACACTGCATTCACACGGGACGTCGCCGTTAACGCTTCTCATTTGCTTTGAATGGGTGGCGTCATGCATTGCCGAACTGAATTGTGGGTTCCAATGCATTGTGTCACTGGCATTGCTTGTGGCAGAAGTTGAAAAATTTTCAACTTTTCAAGTGCCAACGCAGGTGTCAGCCAATCAGATTGCCTTATGCAAATATCTTAGCGCAGACGCTAGTCAATTGCGTTCACGCAACACTGGAAAGTAATGTGATTGGCTGTTGTCACTATGACGGTCGCGTCAGTGTGCAGTCCTGAAAGTCCTGAAAAGTGAAGCCAAAATATTTCCATCGCCCCCAGGTGGCTGGATGCAGTATAGGTCATAAACCCCACCCTGTCCATGTAATCTAATGGGACATGAGACAAACTAAACAATCAGATTAATACACTTCAAATAATTGTTTTCCAAAGATGGTTTCTGTCATTTTAGAGCGTTTATCACGCTGATGTAAATTCAATTTTTAAATAAGTTTGGGTTTAGTTAGTTATTTGATTCTATAAAAATGGGGGTGTGACATTATGATTGACAGCTGAGATTGACAACTTCTGAGCCAAGTAGTCACTGAGGCACTTCAGGATCTTCGGGAGGAGATTGGAGCTTTAACTTTAATTTCTTTATTTCCATAACTGTTTGTTTCACACTGACACAATGAGTTGTTCTGCAGTAAACTGTACTAACTGATTCTGCAGCAGTGTGGGCGAGGCCTTGATACCGCGGCTCCACTTCACGCTCACGCTCTGAGATGTCAGCCCCATATTGGGACATTGGCGGCTTCACTTTTCCACATGGAAGAGAGTGAAGGTGCGTCGTCCATATTTTAGACACGCCTTCCGTGTGAATGATGTGTTATTGACAGTTTGTAACTTGAATGTGCGAGGCTTCTGGAGTCTTCCAGCTATTTTAAGATTTATTGCTTGTTAAGCTGCTTGATATTGCAAACTGGTATTATCATAATAAATGGCATGAAATGGAAGTTGTGATATTTTCTCCCCTATTGTGATGTATATCCAAGTTAAACGGCTTCTGGAACAAGAACAAATGTAGGGCGGGGTTTGATTTTGTCTGTGGGGAATTGATTGGACGGTTGTGGTTTGCTATTGGTGGATCTCATGTGAGTGACAGGTTGCCCCGCCCTCATGCCAGTAAACACATCATCAGAGAAGAGATGTCATTGCAAGAGGGAGGGGAAGTTTTTTTAACTCATGCGCCTCGTAATCTTGAATTAAAATAAGTAATGATGCGCATGGATACATCATTTATAATAAACGTAATATTCCATAAAAAACAAAGATTCATGGTGACTTTAAGCCACAATATGCATTTTCTTTATAATAAGATTTATAAGTTGGCATGTTGTATTCATATTCTGGGTTCATCTGTTCACCTGTATGCATCATCAGTAAAGTGTGTACTGAATTTGGTCTTTTAATATCAGTGTCTTAATATTTAGTACAAACCTGATAAAATAATGGGTGCTATTTTGCCCTCCAGGTGAGCGTTCCTATAAGGCATGACAGCACATGAAAACTGAATCCACAACACACAAAAATCAACCTACCATTCCTAACAAAAGCTAAAGCACTCAAGTGTGTTTACTAAAATGCACACTACAGCATTAGTGCATGATATAGAACTTTAGTATGCACTTTTTAAGTGCACTTTAAAGCACTGTTGCATACTAAAGTGCATCAGCACATGTTAAGTGCATATTGACCCAATACATATGGAAGCCATATAACAAAACAGATGCTTTCATTTTAGATCCCAACCTCATGATTCTAACCGATACAGCTCTCAGATAATCTGTACAGATGGGACATACCAAACTAATCTGACAATATATAAATATTGACTATTTATATTGTGCTGTGTTTAATGATCTATATACCCAAAGGTGTTGATATTGTATACTAGCATGTTTTACACTTAAGTCTGTATGATATATATGTATATAGGTTGTTGATTTTTGTTGAAATAACTTAATTGTAACATATCTAAACTTTTACCAAAGGACTAAAAAGAGCATTCATACAAGATTTGCCTGTATGGAGCAAATGTAGGCTGCTGTAAATGTATTTTAAGATTAAAAGTGTAATGTCGTAAAACAAATACAGCTGTTTATGGTACAGCATGTGGTTCCAAGTTTGTGGGTCTGTGCAAGTTTCATAATAATGCATTTGTGCCATCTGCTGGACACATACAAGAAGCACAAGCTAAACTCTGATGCTCATGATCATTGAATATATATATATATATATATATATATATACTCAGCAAAAAAAGAAACGTCCCTTTTTTCAGGACTCTGCATTTCAACAATAATGTTGTAAAAATCCAAATAACTTTACAGATCTTCATTGTAAAGGGTTTAAACAATGTTTTCCATGCATGTTCAATTAACCATAATCAATTAATTAACATGCACCTCTGGAATGGTCGTTAAGACCTTAACAGCTTACAAAAAGTAGGCATTTAAGGTCACAGTTCTAAAAACGCAGGACACTAAAGAGACTTGTCTACCGACTGTGAAAAACACCCAAAGAAAGATGCCCAGGGTCCCTGCTCATCTGCGTGAACGTGCATTAGGCATGCTGCAGGGAGGCATGAGGACTGCTGATGTGGCTATAGGGCAATAAATTGCCATGTCCGCACTGTGAGACGCCTGAGACAGCGCTACAGGGAGACAGGAAGGACAGCTGATCAGCTGTTCATACAAATATTTACACATTAAGTTTACTGAAAGTAAAAACAGTTGAAAGTCAGAGGACGTTTCTTTTTTTGCTGAGTATATATATATATATATATATATATATATATATATATATATAAACAATGGGCCATTCTACAGAATTGGTTCAAAGTCAGAGTTGGAAATGTCTTTTTGTATGTATGCAAATTGTATAATATCAAACGTACACATTTCTAGTAATTGTACAGTTAATTCTCATTTTATATTTTCAGAAAGTTTTGAAATATTTTTCCTCTCCCCAAATTTGTCACTACCTAAACACAATAATAAATATTTAATAAGTAGGGTTACATTGACCTATTAAGATTTTGTTTACATCCTACCTTGTAAATTTTTTTGCTATTTTTAAAAAAAAAAAAGTTTTTTACAGGTATATCAATAACAATTACAATTTTAACAATATTTCAAGTATAATTTATGAGATTTGTTGTATTTTAAATCCAATCTTTCTTTGTAAAAGTCAAAGTTTATCATACGAAACTACATTTTTATCGAATAACACTAAAAAAACCACTTCACCACGTTTGTTAGTGACTGTTTCGGTAGTGACAGTTTTACACACATAAAAACTAAATTTAATGGAATAACACCCCAAAAAAGTTTGCTTAATTGCAGAAAAAAAAAAGGTGTTTGGTAGTGACGTTCCTTAAAGTTACACAAAGATTTTCAGACTTTTGAACATTTCCTGATCACTTTTTCTGATCAAAAATGTAGAAGTGTGGTTAAAATCAGTCTCAGCCAAATGGACTAAAACATACCATTTTGGTAGTGACATGAAAATGCACCAATTCTATAGAATGGCCCATACATATTTATATATATATATATATATATATATATATACACACACACACATATATACACAGTGGGTACGGAAAGTACCTCTCTTTGTTATATTGCAGCCATTTGCTAAAATCATTTAAGTTCTTTTTTTTTTTTCCTCATTAATGTACACACAGCACCCCATATTGACAGAAAAACACAGAATTGTTGACATTTTTGCAGATTTATTAAAAAAGAAAAACTGAAATATCACATGGTCCTAAGTATTCAGACCCTTTGCTCAGTATTTAGTAGAAGCACCCTTTTGATCTAATACAGCCATGAGTCTTTTTGGGAAAGATGCAACAAGTTTTTCACACCTGGATTTGGGGATCCTCTGCCATTCCTCCTTGCAGATCCTCTCCAGTTCTGTCAGGTTGGATGGTAAACGTTGGTGGACAGCCATTTTTAGGTCTCTCCAGAGATGCTCAATTGGGTTTAAGTCAGGGCTCTGGCTGGGCCATTCAAGAACAGTCACGGAGTTGTTGTGAAGCCACTCCTTCGTTATTTTAGCTGTGCTTAGGGTCATTGTCTTGTTGGAAGGTAAACCTTCTGCCCAGTCTGAGGTCCTGAGCACTCTGGAGAAGGTTTTCATCCAGGATATTGCCGCATTCATCTTTCCCTCGATTGCAACCAGTTGTCCTGTCCCTGCAGCTGAAAAACACCCCCACAGCATGATGCTGCCACCACCATGCTTCACTGTTGGGACTGTATTGGACAGGTGATGAGCAGTGCCTGGTCTTCTCCACACATACCGCTTAGAATTAAGGCCAAAATGTTCTATCTTGGTCTCATCAGACCAGAGAATCTTATTTCTCACCATCTTGGAGTCCTTCAGGTGTTTTTTAGCAAACTCCATGCAGGCTTTCATGTGTCTTGCACTGAGGAGAGGCTTCCGTCGGGCCACTCTGCCATAAAGCCCCGACTGGTGAAGGGCTGCAGTGATGGTTGACTTTCTACAACTTTCTCCCATCTCCCGACTGCATCTCTGGAGCTCAGCCACAGTGATCTTTGGGTTCTTCTTTACCTCTCTCACCAAGGCACTTCTCCCCCGATAGCTCAGTTTGGCCGGACGGCCAGCTCTAGGAATGGTTCTAGTCGTCCCAAACGTCTTCCATTTAAGGATTATGGAGGTCACTGTGCTCTTAGGAACCTTAAGTGCAGCAGAAATTATTTTGTAACCTTGGCCAGATCTGTGCCTTGCCACAATTCTGTCTCTGAGCTCTTCAGGCAGTTCCTTTGACCTCATGATTCTCATTTGCTCTGACATGCACTGTGAGCTGTTAGGTCTTATATAGACAGGTGTGTGGCTTTCCTAATCAAGTCCAATCAGTATAATCAAACACAGCTGGACTCAAATGAAGGTGTAGAACCATCTCAAGGATGATCAGAAGAAATGGACAGCACCTGAGTTAAATATATGAGTGTCACGGCAAAGGGTCTGAATACTTAGGACCATGTGATATTTCAGTTTTTCTTTTTTAATACATCTGCAAAAATATCAACAATTCTGTGTTTTTCTGTCAATATGGGGTGCTGTGTGTACATTGAGGAAAAAAAAAAAAAAAATGAACTTAAATGATTTTAGCAAATGGCTGCAATATAACAAAGAGTGAAAAATTTAAGTATATATATATATATATATATATATATATATATATATATATATATATCAGCATAAAAAACAAATACTACCATGATGTACATTCAAATTACAGTAATGAGAATGACTGTAAATTTTTTTTGCCAATGCAGATTGGGGAGAAAAAAGCAAAGCTCTTAAAAATAGGATTTTGTTTTTTTTTTTTGTTGTAAAACATAATTTCTTGTTTATTTCTCTTGAATTTGAAATTTGATTCTTTACAGGTTCTGTAAGATCCGCCCGAATAACCAAAGTAACCAAAGAGTAATACACATTGATTGTTTTATTGCCACCAATCATAAAGAATAGGAATAAGTCATACAAGCAAAGATTAGACCTGTAAACACAGTTTGGGCTTTTGAATTCTGTCACCTGTTTCATGGCCTGTGATCTTCTGAATGCTCACAGCTGAAGGGCATGAGACCAAAGACTACAAGCATGATGGTACAAATAAAAGGCACGTTTTCCTTAACACAACTCTGGATGGCAAAGCAACACTTTTTTGCAAATCAATTTTAAATTTTTGTATTATTTTTTTGGGAATGAATAACTTCTAGTTAAGATAGTGTTTTGTTGCAGCATTACAAAAACAGTAAAAGCACCACTGTTTAGTTGGAGTCAGTTTAATATGTGTAATGTAACATTAGTCATTTAGATAAACATATGAAACAGACTCTGCAAAGTCCAGTGAAAACCTGCTGGGATTTGGCAGTTTTTAAATTGGGAAAGTTGCCACCACTGGAAAAATCCTTCAGTAAAATTCACAGATTAGAAATTTGTGAATGCATGTTGTGTTCAGAATCACTTTAGAGTTTGAAATGCAAATTTCTCACTGAGATAGTCTACAATCCACCACCAGTGTCCACCGGCATTTTAAAATTGGTGTCAAGAAGCAGCTGAACTAGTTTTTCTTTTCAAAACCTGTTGATTTATCATGAACTGCACTTTAGTTTAGACTAGAATAATACAACTTTGACTCGCAAAATGGTGATATATTTATCAACGAAAATATGCACATGGAAAAGTACTATTTTCTCATTTTAATATTTAAAAAAAGAATTAAATGTAAATAATTTAAAATAAATGTGAAAAAATTATTTCTAACTAAATGTATATATATATATATATATATATATATATATATATATATATAAATGAGATTTTCTAATTTTAATATTTAAAAATGAATTAAAATAATGCAAATCATTTAAAATAAATGCAAAATAAAATAATTTATAACTAAATGTGTGTGTGTATATATTTAAAAATGAATTAAATTAAATGTAAATAATTTAAAATAAATATAAAATAATTTAAAAATAAATATGAGATTATTTTCTCATTTTAATATTTGAAAAAGAATTAAATGTAAATTATAAATAATTTATATATATATATATATATATATATATATATAAATTATAAATAATTTATATATATATATATATATATATATATATATATATATATATATATATATATATATATATATATTCCTGTGCCTCCAAATCAATATTTCCAGAGTTTAATGTGACAAATGCCAATACATAAATATCATGTGTTGTGTTTGTGTGAGAGTGACAATATTCAAAATGATGTAAAAATGTGAACAATACCAACAATCATATTCAAAATGGCCTATTTTGAGAAAGAAAAAGAAAAAGTTGAGCATATATGAAGCTGAACAGGTCTTCACTCGTATAAGACGATCATTCTAGGCTACAAAACCTTTGATAGCAGTTTGATATAATTTGATAGCAATGCAAATCACAATTGAACTGAATTTAAGGGTGAATCTCACATATTTTTATTCGGCCAAAAAAGAAGAAAATAATCAATTATATTCAGCATAAAAAAACGAAGCATTTTTGACATTATTGTCATGACAATTAAGCTTAATTATCTTTATGACAAAAATATAATTTTGTATTTTTTCTGTTGATTTTGATGTTGTCAATCTCTTGACATTTTTATGAGATGCACCCTTATGTATGATAATATTATCTTGGTGCATATTTCTAATAAGTAATTGTATCAGATGCAAATGTGGATTTCAAGACAAAACTAAATGCAACAGGAGCACGTTTACGGTGTAATAAATGTGAAGCGTGTGGCAAAAAACGGTGAAAAACCCAGTAATATTCCAGTTCATCCAGTATTAGACTGTGCAAAACCACACCAGACCGTCTCTCACACAGGAAAGCGTTGATTGTGCTATTCATTTAGAACCGTTTAATTGAAAAGAATCATCAGAAGAATAATTATAATACCAATTTGTCTGTTTGTGAAGCCCACAGTCAAACCATAGAAGTCATAACTGATAGAAACATCCAAGGTATAAAGTAAGCCCCGAACCGAGCGACTACACACCTCTGACACGTTTAAAGAAGGAGCTAAACTCAATGAATACTGGGAAAGCATAAATATTTTACATTGTGAGCATACACAAAAGCACCTCCGCCGGGGCTCTGGATGCTACCAACAATGACCACAAGTACAATTAAGTCAAGTCATGCGAGTGCCACAGGTTTCAACGTCATACAAAAATGTAGGTACTTTAAAGCCGTGTGTGTGTGCGTTTTGGTCGTGGTGTGTGTACGTGCAGCATGTCGGAGTGTGGTTTCTGTTAAAGCAAACACATTCACGTCATCTTCCCTCTGAAAAGCATAATCAACAGTGATTCGATAGAAGCTACCAAATGATCTCGCACACTAGCTGCAGTAAAGGACAAACTCCTAAAATAGGTCAATAGAAACAGCTTTTGTTTTTTTGTTTTTTCCTGTTTTTCGTTTTCTCAAATATTAGTTTTCCTTCTATCTCTTACCAATGAACATTAAAATCCGGTTGTGCTTGATAGACAAAACTAAAACTTTTTTTTATTCTAAAATACTTTTTCTTTATCTGGTTTTCCTCTCGTCCCCTCGTGGAGATCTTCCGTTTTCAAACGGCTGTCCGAAATCCATCAGCGTCGTCTTCAAAAATATATAGATTCTCAGCCAGCGCAATAAAATAACTGTGTCAGTTCTATTAAATCAGGTTCGATTCCTCTTTTCGCATGGTCCAAACTAAAATCGTCCATCGTTTATCTAAAAACGCTGTCCTCCGTCGTCACAGTCAAGCAGTTCGACAGCAGTCACATGTTCACCGACGGAAAGTCATCTGAGCGTGTTTGTTTTTCGTGACCCCTCCCACACGTTTTCGGGTGTCGTCACTGTTTTCTTTCGACCGGCTGCTTCAAACACAGTTCGCTTCCCGCCGAGACGATTGGCAGGTTGTTGTCACGGTGATGGCCAATCAGGTGGCTTATGCTCTCGAATATGTGATCTTTCGTCCGAACCTTGAGGAGACATAAATTTGATTTGAAAGTTTAAGCACACATGACTGAAAGACGCTTGCATGTTCACTACTGTTTAAACGTAAAGAAATTTTTATTCAGTAAAGAGGCAATAAATTGATCAAAAGTGACATTAAAGACATTTATAACCTTACAAATGCTTCTGAAAATCACTGTTTCCACAAAATTATGAACTGTTTTCAACATTGATAATAATCAGAAATGTTTCTTGAGCAGCAAATCAGCATATTAGGATGATTTCTGAAGGATCATGTGACACTGAAGACTGAAAATTCAGCTTTGATCACAGGAATAAATTACATTTTAATAAGTATTCATATTGAAATCAGCTATTTTAATTTGTAATAATATTTCACAATTTTTACTGTGTTTTTGATCAAATAAATGCAGAGGCCGTGTATCAATTCATCCTGAGGAAATATGGGATTTCTGTCATTAAAACATGGAGCTAAAATGTTTAAGGATTTGGAAAAGTTTTGGGAAAATTGATCATGTGACTCGTCTAACTTCTCAAATTCATGTTCAACTTTTCACTCTTTCATGTTGTACATTCATGCTCGGGGGCTGGAGCACCCACGGAAATGGTCGAGCACCTACGGAAAAATACGAGATATTCTCCATTGATTTTAAACAATAGAAAATCAATTGCAGCTTTCAGACACGATCTTCACCCTTTTTATAGTTTATCTAAGGCCGTTTCTATGGCGATATTTTAATGGCAAAGGCAGAGAGCGCATCCAAGTGATGCGCGCGAGCACAAACGGCTCTGCTCTCGATCAGATACATGCGTGCGCTCCAACTCAAACATGACTCGCGACAACACTTGTGTGTTTTTGGGTCGAAATTGTCATATTGCTGCACGGATATAATGCAAATAAAACATCAAGTTGACGTTGATTTGAGTTAAATAAGAAGCAAACAACTAGCGCTGAAACGTGTTCTTTTTGAAATCATGCGTTGTGGCTCGTTTAAGTTAGTCTTCTGACATGTGGGGCACTGGGCACCCACCGGCAGAAACATAAATCGGCGCCTATGACTACAATGTTTGATTAAACTACAAAAGAACCCAAAAAGAATCATTTTCTCTGGTACTCTGGAGACGTTTGAACCACTATATTTGCTTTTGTATGGGATTAGATATTTCTAACATGTAGCATTGATACTACATTTTCACATGTAGTATCAATGCTTGTTATTTTTATGAAATACTATAACAATTTTCCAACCCAATCTCATGGATAAAACGACACTCTATCAACATATTTTACAGGCTTAAACTACGTGAATGGGTGAAAACTAGGTGCTAGTCATTCATTTAAAGGATTAGTTCACTTCAGAATTCAAGTTTCTTGATAATTTACTCATGCACATGTCATCCAAGATGTTCATGTCTTTCTTTCTTCAGTCGAAAAGAAATGAAGGTTTTTGATGAAAACATTCCAGGATTTTTCTCCATATAGTGGACTTCAGCAGGAGTTGAGGGATGAATGTCCAAATTACAGTTTCAGTGCAGCTTCAAAGAGCTCTACACTTTTTAACCACAAATGCTCATCTTGCACTGCTCTGCGATGCGCCACGCATTATGTAATCACGTTGGAAAGGTCATGTGTGATGTAGGAAGAAGTACCAATCCAGTGTCTACAAAGCGATCATGCTAAGACTAAGTCAAACACCCTTTACGAAAAAAGGTAAAACAACAATATCGGACGATTTTGAAGTTGGAGGAGAAAATTAGATTTTTAGATTCACGCTAGGGATGGGCATTTTTCCAAAATATCGTATTCGAATATTTGGGCTCGTAAAAAACGAATATTCGAATATTTGTTTATTTAAATGAGGTTAAACGAGAAGGAAGTTATTGTTTTATATTCATCAAGATTTTGTAACCATTTCTGAACGAGCTTACGATTAGGCAATATACACAACAAGCTTACATTATATCTTAAGGTTTTCTTTCAAAGCATTAAACTATATGTGTAAACAGAAAATATTAAGAACAAAAGCATTTAATCTCAAGCAGCGCGAGCGGGAAAAATACTAATAAAGCAGACAGCGCCAGTTATTGTACAAAACGTATATAATACACTCGAGTCAGTATATGGTTATCGTGTTTATATTGTTTCACATGTTCACGTTGAGAAAAAACAATAATATCCACATGCTCGGGTGAGAAAACGAGCCGTGCTGACAGACGTTGCAGAGACACAAAGATAATAAATAATACATAACTGTGTGCTAAGCCAAGTTTCTAACAGTAGCACTTTGTTTTGTGTTCGTAAATATATCTCCCTCGACGAAACTTAAAGGAAGCATATGTCTCAAAATCATTTTGCTATCAGATAAGTTATCATCTTGGCTCACTCGGGGATAACTTACAGCTGCGCTTACCTGTCGTGAATGCAGTGATGGACAGCTGTCTTTCCTCTTTCAACGGGTATTTAGATTTTATGTGCTTTCTCATGGTGTTGATATTATGATAACTTGGTTTCATTAATTAATTTGATCAAAAGTAATTCCATTTTGTAAGATCATTTTCATCCAAGTAATTCCAAAATTTGCGAGGCAGACGACAACATTATGTTACGATCAAATAAAATAAACTTGTTAAACACGCTCCACAGCGCCACCTGGTGCATTTAGTTATAACTGCGAGTTTTAATGCTTAGGATTTATCATGGATTCACTGCATTTACGGCCAGGAAAGCAACATAGTAAAATTCGAATAGTATTTTTATTTTTCGAATATTAATTACAGAACGAATATTCGAATATTCGACTATTTGTGCACATCCCTAATTCACGCATGACCTTTCCAATGTGATTACATAATGCGTGGTGCATCGCACGAGCATTTGTGGTTAAAAAGTACATCAATTTTATTTTTTTTAGAAAATGACCAATGGTTTCTCTAGATAAGACTCTTATTCCTCGTCTGGGATCATGTAGAGCTCTTTGAAGCTGCACTGAAACTGACATTTGAACCTTCAACCCGTTGAACCCCAGTGAAGTCCACTATATGGAGAAAAATCCTGGAATGTTTTCCTCAAAAACCTTCATTTCTTTTCGACTGAAGAAAGAAAGACAAAAACATCTTGGATGACATGGGGGAGAGTAAATTATCAGGACATTTGAATTCTGAAGTGAACTAATCCTTTAAGCCATTAGTCGACTAGTCGCACGTTCATTGATAATAATTTAAATACTTAAATATATAATGGTGTGGGGTTTGCAACAGCAAATGGTTTGGGTTTCAGGGCTGAAAAAGAATATTATATTATGTAACATTGTTCTACATTACAGAGAAATACTAAACCTTAATAATGAGCCTTTAAAACATAAATTAAGCGCCACAGCACTGCACCGCCAAAAATAATGATTATGAATGTGTCGGAAAAACAGCAAGGAGACTGACTGAACATTTTAATGAACTACAGTGGATGCGTCTATAGAGAGAAATGCATGTTAAGTTAAACATGTCATGCAGTAAACGCTGTACTAATTTAGCTTCCACTCTTCGCATGAACACTTGGATATGTGCCTAATAATAGCACACATTTATCTAGGTTAATGTTAGCGAGCAGCCATGTAAAGTGGCTAATGTAAGGTCGATGAATGATAGGCAAATGTTAGGGATTTGCTGCTCAACATAATTACCACATGGATCAGCCGTTTTCATGATCTGCGTGATTTTGCCACTTTTCTGTGATCAAACGACTAATTCAAATCGACCAAGCCTCTTCTCATCGACTAACATTTGGTCAACTATTAGGGGTCAGTCGTAGTGCACAGGTGAACAATCACTCTCACCGTTCCCTCTGGATCGACCAGCAGCAGGTGTTTGGCCAGGCCGTTGTGCATCCCCGTCAGGACGTACGACCCCGGGTTTGTGGCGCTCTTCCGCACCAGGAAGTCACCGTCGTGGAGCAGCAGTTTCTCAGCCTGGCGGCGGCTCATCTCTCCGTGATACCATGTCTGGTCCTCCAGTTCCTCCTGAGCTCTCAGGGCGGCCGCTCGCATCAGCAGCGGACTGGAGTTATCGACGGACGCCGCTTTATGTAGTTCTGAGGCTGGAGGGGGCGGAGCTGGAGTCTGGGTCATGATGGCATCCTCAAACGGCTCTGAGGGCATGAGAGCACAAAACCTGTTATCTCATGTGTTGCAAAATGTAACTATATTATCGCCCCACTCTAATCTGCAAAATGCAACTATAAGGCATGAAGATATTATAAACATCATTTTCTGTACAGCTGATTTGAAACAATGTGAAAAGCACTATATAAATACATTTGACTTGGCATGCGACATAAACGATACTTTAATGAAACATGTTTTACTAAATAAAGGTGTTTTTGTTGTTTCTTTTTCCCATTTTTATCATCTACAGTAAAACTGCTGACAATGAACTGATACAATCAGAAGATATTTAATATTCAGATGAGGAGTATGATCCTATGATCCAAAAGCTCTGCTACTAGATTTAATTATGGGGAAAAGAAAAAACTCCACATCTCGGCTGAGCTTTCGAGTTTGTTACGGAAAGTGTGAAGCTGATTGGTTGGTTCTTGTCACATGACCTGTGGTGCACTTTAGGGATGGGCGATACCACTTATTTTGTTTTCGATACGATACCAATACTTTCAAGGCCAATATCGCCGATATCGATATCGATACCGATACCGATACGATACCTCTAATATGAACTTAAAGATTTTAACATTTATTCAATTATTGAATTACTAAGAGTAAAATGGGTTATGATACCCACTTAACATTATATTTGAAAGGCATTTTAACATGCAATATGCCTTAATTGCAGTTTATTAGATTATATTTTTGTTTACACATGGTTAAAATGTTTACATGGAAAATCTACAAATAAGCGTACCATATGCCTAGCTGAACTATGGTCACTGTAGTTCATTTTCATAAGGGACTGCATTGACAGGCTGTTGCACCCATTAAATGAAACATTTGTATTCTGACAGAACATCAATATGAACTTTTAACATTAATTTTAAATAAATGTAATTGCACAAACTATGTAGCCTAGGCTATTTCATTTTGTTTATTGTGAAATAACTAATAATAATAATATTATATTTTTCTTTCTTCTGTTAAGCATTGTTCTGGGATGCGTTTCCCAAAAGCATCAATGGTTTCTTATGATACTAAACGCAGCCCTGTTTGAATATAGTGTCGGCAGTGAGTGAACACTCTCTGTGATTGATTAATAATAATAATAATAATAATGCATTTTATTTCTAATGCGCTTTTCTTAGACTCAAAGCGCTACATCACATGATTGGTTCTGACTTGCAGCATTTGCATGTTCAGATGAGCAGGAAAATACTTCTACTGCAAATTATTCGCTAACATAGGTTATTTGTCCAATTCAATATTGTATGCATTAAATTTACTGTTAAATAAACAAAATCACTGGTAAAAAAACACCTTAGTATCGATATTTTAATTTGAGTATCAATACTTTCAATACTCAACGTCAGTATCGATATATTGATACTTCATATCGATCTGCCCATCCCTATTGCGCTTTCGGCATTCTGAAATGTTGAGGTTTTTTTCATCTCACTGCAGCGTAGACACTCCTGGAAAAAATGTTGCTTTCTATTGTGAGTGCATCTACATTTAAAATAATGAACTTGAGCATGCAAAAAGATGACCCCTAAGCAATATAAATAAAAAGTTCTCAAGCTCACTGAAGTCACGTAAACTATCAGTGATTGAATAAGAATAAAGAAACTAATTTCAACCAATATGACAAATAAATACAATAGAAGATTCAAATGAAAGTTTTTTTCAGGTAGGTATATCTAACATCAATACTAACAAGGAAATAGCATAACAAGTAAATTGAATAAAGTAATCAAATGTAAAAATAAAACACTGCACAGTCTTAAAAAAATCAATGATTGTTATTCAGTCAAGAGCAGTGAGTGATTTTCTCTCAATTAACATCAGGGACGACAGCAGGTAAATTAGGCTGCTGTCACTTTAAGACCGAATGCAGATCTAACATCAGTTTTTCTCCCAAATACATAACCAACCGTGTTTACTAGTGTGCTCACCAAGACGGGCATTTTGACATAACTTTAACTGTATAAATAAAGTTAATCTTGCTTACTGAAACTGTTATATGTTATGAACTGCATTTTAATGAGCCACCTATTGATGGCGCTGTGAAACATGTACATTATTACAGCACTGTGAAAAAAGAATTCACTCTTACTCATGTCAAAGAGGTCCTTCCTCGGGCTGTCTTTAGCTGGCCCAGTCGTGCCCGAATCAGACGCCGTCTCTGACTCTCCCTGCAGGGCCGCCAACACCTGCGTGTCAATGTGCTGCGTGTTCACGTACGTGGGGACTTCTCCTGCTTTAGGGGCTTGACCTTTGACCTCAGGGAGACTGTATATGTCACAGGACCCTACATGTGAAGCACAGACAGAAAAACAAAAGAAGATATTTTGAAAAATGTCAAAATGTTGTCCTTCAAAAATACCTTCTTTTGTGTTCTGCAAGAGGAAAGTCATGAGGGCTTCTGGGTGATCTGTCTCTTTAACTCCATCTAAATGTTAAAATAAAAGTGAACTGTACCTTGTTGGATGAACATGGGTCGGCCCTGGTAGTATGTCTGGTCGACTCCAGCGCCCTGTGTGGACAGCATATGAGTCATCATCAACAACAATAATGAAACACCTCCTCATCAACCTGGTGGAGTCACATTCACTGACAGACAGGAGTTCACACGACAGGAAGTCATCTAAATAGCCCTTCCATTAAATACATTTTCAACATTTATACAAGTTGTTAAGAAGCAGATCATGTGGAATGTGAGTTTTTTTTAAACAATAACTAATACTGTACTGATAACTGTAACTTAAAGGAATAGTTACCAGAAGTAACTAGTGATTATAGTCTATAAAGTTATAAATATGGATATGTTTCTTACAAAAACTGGATGGATGTGCTTTTTTGAGCTTCAAAATCTTCACTCCCATTATCAAGCTTGGAAGAACCTGAATATTTTTTAATATAATTTTAATATAACGATTTTGTTTGACTGAGAGAAGATAGTCATATACACCTAGGATGGCTTGAGGGTGAGTAAATCATGGGATATTTCATTTTTGGGAGAACATTTTTGGGAGAACTAAGTATTTCTTTTATGTTAAGTTTTTATTTTTACATTTATTTTTATTAATTTATTTGTATTTTAATTCATTAATTGGAATTGTTCTGTATTTTGTGTTGTCTGTTTCGATTTTATAACAAAATATAATTTAATATTTATTTTAATTGAATTATTATATATGTAGGAGTGGAAAAGTTGGAATTTCTCTGTACTTTGTGTTGCTGGTTTCGATATTATAACAATATTTAATACTTATTTATTATTTAAATTTAATTATTATATACGTTGGAGTGAGAAAGTTGGAATTGTTTTGCATTTTGTGTCAGTTGTTTCAATATTATAACAAAATTTAATATAATATTTAATTTAATTATTATATGTGTTGAGTGAAAAAGTTGGAATTGTTTTGTATTTTGTGTCAGCCGTTTCAATATTTAAACAAAATTAAATATAATATTTATTTTAATTGAAAATTTATATATATTTAGGAGTGGAAAAGTTGGAATTTCTCTGTACTTTGTGTTGCTGGTTTCGATATTATAACAATATTTAATACTTATTTATTATTTAAATTTAATTATTATATACGTTGGAGTGAGAAAGTTGGAATTGTTTTGCATTTTGTGTCAGTTGTTTCAATATTATAACAAAATTTAATATAATATTTAATTTAATTATTATATGTGTTGAGTGAAAAAGTTGGAATTGTTTTGTATTTTGTGTCAGTCGTTTCAATATTTAAACAAAATTAAATATAATATTTATTTTAATTGAATTATTATATATGTAGGAGTGGAAAAGTTGGAATTTCTCTTTACTTTGTGTTGCTGGTTTCGGTTTTATAACAACATTTAATATTTATTTACTATCTTAATTAAATTATTATTTATTTTGGAGTGGGATAGTTGGAATTGTTCTGTATTTTGTGGTGTTTGTTTTGATATTATAACAAAATGTAATATTTACTTATTTATTATTTTAATTTAATTATTATATATGTTGGAGTTTCGTTGTTTCAATTATAACAAAATTTAATAAAAACAGAATAAAAAATAAAAAAAGTAAACATTACCATTAATATCAGATTTGTTTGGTTCCCTCAATTTAAAATATTCCCTCGATTCATTTTAGTGACCTGATTTCTTTTATCTACAGAAGTAAATACTATGTTTTATGGAAACTTCATCATAGCATAACCCTTTATTCTCATTATTTACCAAAACACAATTAATACTGACAGAAACATATGAATCACATTTACAGAAAGAACTGAGCTATTGATCACCGGTCAGGTCACTTCCTGTCAGCTGGTATAAATAGCACATGAGTGTGGGTGGGTGATTAGTGCTGCAGACCTGGCTGCTGTCTTGCGTCTGATTGGTCAGTCTAGCGTCAATGAAGCCTCCAGGTGGCGGCATCTTGCCGGGAATGCTGTTGTAGTAGTGATGATCGGCGGACTCCTCCCCTTCCTCCGTCCACGGGGGCTCGTCCGTACTCATAACCCTAAAGAGAGGACAGAATGAGATGTAGAAGCAGCCTCCGGCCCAGAATCCTGAAGGTGTTCATGTGGACTCACTTGTCGTGCATGGATGAGGGTTTGCTGGATGGACACTGCAAATAGAGCTGAAAGCGCAGGTCGAACGCCTGACCGATCGTACTGATCACATCCTGAGCCAGACCGTCGGAGCACTCCAGAATATGACATGCTGGAAAACAACACACAGTCAGGATGAATCTCATCAATCCTGTCAAGAACATGTCTGGGTCATATTTCACCCCAAAAACCAAATGAAAAGAAAATATAGCCAATTAAGGACCATTACAATTTTTTTATTCAGTCAAGCACAATTAACCCTCTAAATTCTCATTATTGTAACGTGAAAAAATAATGCTATTTAAATTGTGATGCTTTTGTACATCATGGTAGCATTAATTGTACTACCTATATGTGCATTTAATAATAACTGTATTGCAGTATAAAAGAATGTAAAAATACTATTTTTTTATAATACTACCACCAGATACATTACGACAGGGATTCCCAGATTTTTTTTGTTAGCCAAACCTTTTTTGATTTTAAACATTTACTCAAAGTACAATTTTTAATTTTTTAAAAATATTTTTTCAATATTTCAATAATTTAACATGTTGTTCACAGTTATTTGATGCTTAATTTTTAATTATTAAATAGTAAATAATTTAATCATAAAAAAGTTTATATTTAAATACATTTGACAGTTTTCAATCAACAAGACGAATTTTAATGCATAAATGTGGGCGGCCAAATGTTAATGAGCTCAGATGTGATGTCATAATCATGACAATTGACAAATGAGGCATTTTTAATTATCATCTATGATCTCATTAACATTTGACCGCCATGTCATGATTATGACATCACATCTATGTCTATTTTTTTCAATTCATGTTATGAATATGACATCACATCTATGAGCTCATTAACATTTGACCGTAACGTCATGATTATGACATCACATCTGTGAGCTCATTAACATTTGACTGTAATGTCATGATTATCGCATCACATCTGTGAGCTCATTAACATTTGACCATAATGTCATGATTATGACATCACATCTGTGAGCTCATTAACATTTGACCATAATGTCATGATTATGACATCACATCTGTGAGCTCATTAACATTTGACCATAATGTCATGATTATCGCATCACATCTGAGCTCATTAACATTTGACCGTAATGTCATGATTATCGCATCACATCTGTGAGCTCATTAACATTTGACCGTAACGTCATGATTGTGACATCACATCTGTGAGCTCATTAACATTTGACCGTAATGTCATGATTATCGCATCACATCTGTGAGCTCATTAACATTTGACCGCCATGTCATGATTATGACATCACATCTGTGAGCTCATTAACATTTGACCGTAATGTCATGATTATCGCATCACATCTGTGAGCTCATTAACATTTGACCGTAATGTCATGATTATCGCATCACATCTGTGAGCTCATTAACATTTGACCGTAACGTCATGATTATCGCATCACATCTGTGAGCTCATTAACATTTGACCGTAACGTCATGATTATGACATCACATCACATCTGTGAGCTCATTAACATTTGACCGTAACGTCATGATTATGACATCACATCTGTGAGCTCATTAACATTTGACCGTAACGTCATGATTATGACATCACATCTATGAGCTCATTAACATTTGACCGTAATGTCATGATTATGACATCACATCTGTGAGCTCATTAACATTTGACCGTAACGTCATGATTGACATCACAATAACTCATTAACATGAGCACCCACATTTACATCATAAAAACTGCAAAAAATTACTTGTTCGTGAAATTGTCATGATTATTTATGACATCACATCTGAGCTCATTATCATTTGCCCGCCCACATTTATGCATTAAAAATAGTCTAATTGAAAAATGTCTTATTTAAATTTTACATTTTATATGATTAAATTAATTACTATTTAATAGTTAAGCATCAGAGAACTGTGAACAGCATATTGTTAAATTGTTTGGCTGACAATTTTTTTTTTTTTTACATTTTTTATTATTAAAATTAATTATTATTTAATAATTAATAATTAAAGCAAATAATAATTGAATTAAATTAATTAACTAAATTAATTATTAGCTTTTCATGAACTCACAAACCACCTGCAGTTCTTTCACTAGTTTGGGAAACCATTATCTGCATTACGATAATGAGAATTTGGAATGAAAATGTGTTTAAATGTCATTAAAATAGTGTCACATGGGAAAACAGACTTAATTTTCCTTATGCAAAATAAAATTGTCTGCAACATATTTTATCCATCAAAATACATGAAACACAAATGAAGCAACAATAAATCTGACATGCAGGTACACAAACAAACATAAGACACGCACGCATGCTGAAGTTTTAGATATCAGCAGATGGCGAAACGGATGCCGATTTGCTGACTCACTCTGCTATAAAGTGTTCATTACAGGATCTTTTCCTCTGACAACATCAAAAATGCTTTAGAAAGTACAGCAAGAGTTTGAAAACGTGGCCTCTGCGCTGACAGGAAGTTAAAAGAGCCATGAAATGAAAAGACAGGAAGATATAACAGCCACAGAAATTGATTTTTTGATGCTAAATGCAGCCGTGGCGGACTGATCAATCACGCTTGTTTGTGAATGTAGCGCTACAGGGCGGTAAACACAATGAAACGGCCCTCAGGAGCCACAGAGCTAAAACTGTGGTTGACCAACAAGAGCATCGTCAATCTGCACCAACCACCATTGTGAATGTTGTGAAATTAGTTAAAGGTGATAACTAATTTGCTACTGGTCAAACAGGAAGTACTTGGCCTGAAGTTGACAGGTCAGACACTCTCAACCAAACAGTCAGTGTTACTCTGAACACAAAAATGGATTAGAGTTGTCTCTAAACATTAACATGAATATGAGAAAGTATTTTAACATCCCAAAAATTACACACAAAAAGCGCACAGCAAAGGAAAAGATGGGAGTAATACCTCTCCGGTTAACAGGATCTTTCGCTACATAAGCGACGTAATCAGTCGTGTCCTGTTGACAGAAGACAGAGAGAATGATTCAAACCTAATACTTTTATGAGCATGTTTCTTTAAAGGTGTCATAGAATGGAAAACAGGATATTTCTTGCTCTTCGGAAATAGGAGTTTGATGTATTTGTACTTTAAAATTCACAACTCGTCCCCTCCTCAGTCTGCACAGATTGAAAATAAACTGCAAAAATGACTCATTTGTCAAATGTCATGATTATGACATCACATCTATGAGCTCATTCCCAATTGACCGCTCACATTTATGCATTTAAAATGGCCAAAATGTCTAATTCACGAAAATGTCATGATTATGACATCACAAGTATGAACTCATTAACAAGAGCTGCACCCAAATTTACATATTAAAAACAGCAAAAACTGTCACGATTATTTATGACATCACATCTATGAGCTCATTAACATTTGACCGCCCACATTTACGCATTAAAAACAGCAAAAAGCGTGCGAGTTGTGAACTTTTAAAGTGCATAATACCTCAAAATGGCTCATTTGTCAATTGTCATGATTATGACATCTCATCTATGAGCTCATTAACATTTGACCACCATGTCATAATTATGACATCACATCTATGGGCTCATGTCATGATTATGACATCACAAGAACTCATTAACATGAGCACCCACATTTACGAACTAAAAACTGCTAAAAATGTAAAATTGTCATGATTATTTATGACATCACATCTATGAGCTCATTAACATTGACCGCCCACATTTGCGCATTAAAAATGGAAAAAATGTCTAATTCATTTAAAGGTCACGATTATGACATCACAAGAACTCATTAACATAAGCTCCCACCCACATTAACATACTAAAAAAACGCTAAAATGACTTGTTCATGAAATTGTCATTATTATTTATGACATCACATCTACAAGCTCATTAACATTTGACCTCCATGTCATGATTATGACATCACAAGAACTCATTAACATGAGCACCCACATTTACGAACTAAAAACGGATAAAATTTGAAAATTGTCATGTATATATTTGACATCTATTAGCTCATTAACATTGATCGCCCATTAAAAATGGAAAAAATTCCAATTCATTTAAATGTAATGATTATGACATCACATGAGCAGCACCCACATTTACATACTAAAAACCGCTAAAATGACTCGTTCACGAAACTTTCACGATTATTTATGACATCACATCTATGAGCTAATTAACATTTGACCGCCATGTTTATGCATTAAAAATAGGGCTGCACGATACATCGCATGCGATTGTCACGCGCATTTCGTCAGTAAAGCCGGTTCCCTGATTGCCGCTAAATCGCCATCACCTGCTTTCAAATGGAGCGGCATTTAATAGACAGAGCCGTAGATCACTGATAAGCCCCGCAATATCGCGTTCATATCGCAGATGAATCGCCTTCGATAATGAACGCGATATTGCGTGGCTTGTCAGTGATCTACGGCTCTGTCTATTAAATGCCGCTCCATTTGAAAGCAGGTGATGGTGATTTAGCGGCAATCAGGGAACCGGCTTTACTGACGAAATGCGCGTGACAATCGCATGCGATATATCGTGCAGCCCTAATTAAAAACATTAGAAATGTTTAATTCATGAAAATGTCTTATGATTATGACATCACATCTATCAGCTCATTAACATTGACCGCCCACATTTATACATTAAAAATTTTCTAATTTCTAATTAATTTAAATGTCACAATTATGACATCACAAGAACTCATTAACATAAGCAAATTACTTGTTCATGAAACTGTCATGATTATTTATGACATCACATCTATGAGCTCATTAACATTTGACCACCCACATTTATGCATTAAAAATGGAAAAAATTCTAATTAATTTAAACGTCACGATTATGACAGCACAATAACTCATTAACATAAGCACCCACATTTACATACTAAAAACCACTAAAATGACTTGTTCGTGAAATTGTCATAATTATGACATCACATCTGAGCTCATTAACATTTGGCCGGCCACATTTACAAATTAAAAATGGCAAAAAAATATCTAATTCATAAAAACGTCATGATTATGACATCACAACTAAGAGCTATTTGAAATATTTCCCACATTTACATATCAATATTTACTCAATATTCAGCAACTTGACCTGATAAACAACTAATACACCAAGACTAGCCAGTCACACGGTCACTAACGAACACAAGTCTTAAAGGGGTGGAAAATAATCAATAAAAACTAACCTATGCTTCTTTTTATGAAAATAAAAATATCACAGAATCATATATTATGGCCCTTTTCATCAGAGAAACACTCATTTTATTCGATGTGCCCCTAAACACCTTCATTCTTTTCCCCGAGCCCTCTGAGATTTGCCATAAAGTGTCGTGAGACGGAGCGTCAGCTGAAGAATGAATCACTGGTGTGATCTTGTGAAGTCTTACCGGATCTCCACCGGAGGCAAAGGATATGGACTGCATGTGATGATTGGCTATTATCTGTGGAAACAGGAAGGAGCGTCATTCATCTGCAGTAAAACACTTCATCTCGAGACAGAGAGAAGACAGTAAGCGTGTGTGTTTTTGTACCTGTTTGGAGTCCGGCGTCATCAGGTTTAAACTGCTGGTGGAGATGTTGAGATTGATACTCATACCAGCAAACTGCAGGTTGCTCTTGCCCAAAATACTGGAGAGAAGTTTCGAGGGAGGCTGAAAGAGAGAGCGAAACATTCAGACTATCCTTCTTAACTTCCTAACTGCAATATGTGATGATTGCTAATTTCTTAGACTGTGTCTATATCGGACGAACCGCGACGCGACAGCGCGAGGCTCTCAACACAGGATGCGACAAAACAACCATTGCAAATCCATTTGTTCTTCGTGACAGAAGTGGCGTGAGCACTTGAAGTGCGTCAGAATCAGAATAGAGCGGGGCATCAGTTTATTGTTTGGGATTTGTCATGACGCTTTGCATCACGCCGCATCGCATCTAGTGTAGACAGCATCACTTCATTATAATGCGTTCTGTTGTTGTGTTGTGCCGCTCGTGTCTGGTGTAGAAACAGTGTTAGACTGCTTGATAATTATTTGTCCTGCATTGAATAGCTTTATCTACAGTGAACTGTCCAAAAATCAAGTTCCACATATAAAGATTAAAGGCACAATATGTAATTTTTCACCGCTAGAGATTGCCTATTCAAAACAAAGGTGTAGCTTGATGGGGTAAAGCAGCATTGTTTATCATATTAGATATATTTGACTGTGTTGAAAATGATGTTATAACGTTACTCTGTGCGTTCGCTCGGTGGCTGCTGTGAGACACTGCAGTAAGCTAGATCAATATTAGAATATTATATTAATATAATAAAGAAAACGAGATTCAAACTATAAGATTTACTGTGTTGAGCTATATAACAATGATTCGTTTTCTGTCTATAAATGTATCCAAACAGTTGTTCCCTTGTCTAATAAAACATATAATATATTAAAGCATCTTTGGTGTTTCCATGGTTTCTACAAAATTGAACCAGAAATCGAGGATAACACGGGTATGATGTCATTGATAGGCGATGTCCTGGTTAAAATTGCTTATTTCTGTGGATTTAAACATTCTTGGAAAAATTTGGGATAATGTAAGTACACAAGTCAACAAAATATATACCACTGTTCTAGTGGCTTTTGGATATTTTAATCCAAAAATCTTACATATTGTGCCTTTAAATATGTTATGAATTATTATTTGATTTGATTTATGTTTTAATACTTTTATTTTATATTTTATTTTTTTTTTATACATTTTTATTTAATTATATTATTATATTATTATTATTATTATATAGTTAACTAAAACCAAAAAAACATTTATGTTGCTTGAAATAAAATAAATGTTAACTGAAATAAAATGAGAAAGCTTATTTCTGAAGTACTAAAATAACAAACTGAAATAAAAATTAATAAAAACTATAAATACATATTTAAAAAAATATATAAAAATGACAAAAGCAACAAAATTATTAAAACTTGAACTAAAATTAAAATAAAAAGAATATACAAAAAAAATAATTCAAATTATTATTAAAATCTACAATAGTATATCTTTGGATAATAACAATTGAATGGTTATTTTATTATTTTTTTTAAAATTATTTTATATTTTATTAATACATTTTTAATACATCTTCTGAACTATTATTTTATTTTTAATATTTATTTCATATTTGATTAAATTTATTATATTGATATTCCATTTGTACTATTGTTATTTGAATTTATTTTACTAATTAATTTTGTTGCATTAAAATGCAGTTGTTTTGTCATACAAACTAAACGATGATTCACTGATGAAGGCTGATTGCCGAAACGTTTGAATGATCCATATGTGCTATTTGCATAATAGAAAATTATTAATTTATTAAGAAGTGCTGATCTTTTTTCTTTTTTTTTGTCATTTTCATACACACTAAACTGAAATTCAATTAAAATCACTCCAGTCTTCATTCATATTACAAAATGGAAGAAAATGAAAAAATAAAAATCACACATAAACTGTATCATTCTGTGTTTGATGTGGCGTCATTAAATCGGGACATACAGCACAGCATGCTTTAAAGGTTCCCTAAAATCCCCACACACACGTCTGTTCATTTGAAAGCAGACACGTCCCTTTCCACGGCTGCAATCCTCGCAGCAAATGTGCATCACGCACACACGCGCGGCAGGAGGCAGGAGGCCTGATTACTGCTGCTCAGTACAGAATGAGTCACCATGCTAACAGTATGCCCACACACACACACACACACACACACACTGCAGCATGCCATTTCTCTTTCCCCAGCCTTTATTTGATCTCTAACTGTCTTTATCTCACTCCAAACCTTCTGATGCTCCTCTTTTGGTCTTTTTTTGCATCTTATCATTCTTGATCTGCATCTATAACCTCCACCTCCTGACCACTTACTGTTGTCATGTGCAATAATCTATAACTCTGTCTGTTTGTTTGTTAATTAAACTCAATTCTAATTCAGTTAGCTTCAACCTGACATGCCTTTATCATCAAGTCTGCACCATCAAAATACTATTTTCCATGAAGATTAACCATTTCCTAAGACGACAATCGGAATAATTACTCATTTCTGTGCTGATCTTTCAGGGAAAATATGAAAAATTGCGAGGATAGATTTAGAAATGGTAAAATGTAAGAGCTAAGAGTACTATACTCTTACTGCAGCTGAAAGCATCATCAAATTAGCCAAAATACTTATTGCAAAACTAAGGAACCAGACTTGAGGATTTTTGCACGAGTTTCCAAGTTGGAAGTCCGACTTCAAGAGGCTTATTTTAAAGTGCATTAGCGCCCGCCCACTTTTTCAGCAGCGCTTGTTCCGGAAGTATTTTTTGCACTCATTTCTCCCATAGGGATTTCAAAAAATCATTGTTAAAGCATTACAAGCCACGAACCAAACCAACCAGCTGCGAGGAGAATCACAACACTACAAACTTTGATTTGAAGCAAAAATACAAAGGTACAAGACTGTGACTTTAAAGGCTTTAATGAAGAAAAGAACTACAATCCTAAAACTACTACTTTAAAAATGCTGAGATATATATGTATAATCAATATATTTTAAATTTATTGCAAAATCGGCATATTCAAATATTTCGGTAAGCAGACTGATTGATTTGATTCATTTGCTTCATTTGCGAGTGGGCGGAGCTCTTTTGGCATGTTTCGACTCTCTGATTGGTGGAATTGCGACTTATTTAAAACTGAATGGAATGCAGTATAATAGTTCATCTCATTTAGTTATTTTCTTTAACATATTTGCACACATTCTCTCCTCACAAAGCATCTTCTCTCTTTCTCTCATTCTACCTTTCTCTTGCGCAGAGCTCCTTTGGCACCAGGGACAGCTTCACACACCAGACTGATCGCCTCCCTGCGGAGAAAAAAATGACAAAAAAATATAAAGACATGAGTAATTCTGAAGTACAGAGAGAGCAAACTGTAATGATGCTGTGTGAAAACAGTCAGACTGTAGCGGCATTCTGGAACCAAAGCAAAACTGGTCATTCTGGGATAGATTTGATCTGTTTCTGTGAATCCGGCTCTCAGATCTCAGCATCATTTTTAGTCATCCACTGATATGGGGTTTATAGCCGATGCTCATGATAATATCTAGAGAACAGGGTTGTCAATGGTGGATATTAAATGATGTAAATAATAATAATACTATAAACTAGAAAAATGACAAACTTAAAATATAAATAAAATATAATAAATGTTACATTTTATATATAAAATAAATTGCTAAAAATAATATATATTGACAAGGTTGAAATGAAATACAATTTTGATAAATAAATTGATAATGATATAAAAATGTAATCATATAATAAACATTAACCTATATAAAACTCACATAAAATATAATAAATATTTATATTATAAATATAAAAACATTTGCTAAAAATAATATATATGTTGACAAGGTTGAAATGTAATACACCTTTGATAAATAAATTGTTGATAAATAATAATAAAATAATAAAAATATAATAATTACATAAACCTATATAAACTCACATTAAATAAAAATATAATACATATTTATATTTTAAATATAAAAACTTTTCATAAAAAAATAATACATATATTGACACGGTTGAAATGAAATTAAATACACTTTTAATAAATAAATTATTGATAATAATAATATAATGAAAATATAATAATTACATAAACAAACCTATATAAACTCACATTAAATAAAAATAAATACATAATAAATATTTATATTTTAAATATAAAAACATTTGCTAAAAATAATATATATGTTGACAAGGTTGAAATTAAATGAAATACACCTTTGATAAATAAATTGTTGATAAATAATAATAATATAATAAAAATATAATAAAGATAAACCTATATAAAACTCACATAAAATATAAATAAGCATTTATATTTTAAATATAAAAACATTTACTAAATATAATATATATTGACAAGGTAAAAAAAAAAAAGGAAATATTTACCACAAAATAATAATAAAAAAAAATCATAAATTATATTTTGTATAAGGAAAATGAAGCCTATTTAAGACCAAAAAGACTATTTTGCACAGTGACATTATTTGGGCAATTAAGCACATTTCTCCCAATTTTCCCATTACGGTAATGCACTCTGACATGATGTTTTAAATAATTCTCAACTTAATGCTAAATGCTCAAATTAATGCTGATCTTCATTAGACACTCTTTACTGTAGTACATTTATTTTAGTCAGCATAAATTTAATGCAATGCAACAAATACTATATATAATTTTTGTATTAGAGTAATGAGATTGGGATTTTAAAATTACAGTAATGAGAAACTGGGTGGGGAAATGTATTTAATTGTCCAAAAAATTATTTTAAAATGCAAGAACTATATTTTTATTTCTTTCTGAACATGTTCTCAACAGACTTTGTGAGATTCTTTTAATGTTTTACGAAAGGCACAATAAATATTAACTATCACATGCATCCAGTCCTCTTTGCTCTCAAATAAGACATTCAAACACAGAGTTTGGACCCGTCTTTGTGTCCAGAGAGTGGTCGGGAATGAGTTGTGTGTTCGTGTGAACGCTACAGCAGAGAGAGCAGGAAGTCAGGCAGAAAAGAGGATATGACATGTCATCTCCAGCGTTGCTAACGCTGGCTCCCCGTCTGTATGAGGATCGGCCCACACAGCCCAGCGCTCAATAAACAAGCAGCGTCCGCTGGGATCCGATCTGCTGCCTCGACACTAATGTTACGCAATGACTCATCAGCACACATGGATGGGTTACATTCACATCTCATGCGCTCATTTTAGCATCAATAAATGAGTGTTTGGCAGCGGATGCAAATAAAGGGGAAAAAAACATAAAAGTGCCATAAAAGAGCTGATAACAGTCATGTAACGCCACACGGGGGCCATTAACTGTGATGTAACCGTAAAGCAACTAAAAAGCAGCGTACAAAAGCCATTAACTGTGATTTAGTAGCAAAACAACAAAAACATAAATATTTATAAATACATAAACAGAGAGAAAATGAAACATTACAAACACGCTCCCCCTCTGTTGTCTTCAATAGATATCATTTCATATGTAGCATTGGAACGTCCGATTCATTTTCAGTTCATTTGGACAAATGACAAAGAAAATAATCAATGTTTTATAGTCACATATGAAAAAAAATCTTTTTGCATAATTTTATTTTTAAAATAAATAAACAAATTGTAAAATATATTTAGAAAGTGAGGAAAATGAGAGCAGATCATTATATCTTTTCTTTTGTGACCATTAATATTTATTGATATTTGCACCTATTTTTGTATATATTTCACATACTTTTATTTATAAAATGAATAAATTGTAAAATGAAATATTTAACAAACTGAGAAAAATGAGTGCAGATTGTTTTCTTTTTTCTTTTGTGATTATTAATATTCATATTTGCACCTCATTTTTAATCCTTTTACATAATTTTATTTATACAATAAATAAATTGTAAAATAAAATATTGTAAGAAACTGAGGAAAAAGAGTGCTAATCATTTTTTTAATTAAAATTCATTAACAATTTTATTTATAAAATAAATAATAAACTAAAATAAAATGTGTTTTAAAAATTAAGGAAAATGAGAGCAGATCATATTTTTCTTTCTTTTGTGATTATTAATATTCATTGATATTTGCACCTCTTTTTTAATCTTTTCACAATTTTATATACAAAATAAATAAATTGTAAAATATATATATATTTTTTTTTTAAAACTTAGGAAAATGAGTGCATATCATTATATTTTTTTCTTTTAATTATTAATATTTATTGATTTTTGCACGTCTTTTAAAAACCTTTTTACATATGTTAATTTATAAAATAAATAAATTATAAAATAAAATATTTTTAAAAATTGAGGAAAATGAATGCAGATTATTACATTTATTTATTTTGTGATTATTCATATTCATTTATATTTGCACCTCTTTTAAAATCTTTTTATATAATTTTATTTATAAAATAAATTATAAAATAAAATATTTTTAAAAAATTGAGGAAATTAAGTGTAGATCATTTTATATATTTTTTTGTTTTGTGATTATTAATATTTATTGATATTTGCACCCTAAGTTGGTAGAGCAGTAATTTTAATAGCGAAATCTTTCTATTGTTCATTCCTATTTTTTTTGTTGTTGTTGTTGTCATTCAATATATTGCAACAAAACTGTGGGCACATTATAAAAATGATCCAATTTTGTTGTATTAGATGGAAAGCATAAAGGCCCGTTCACACCAAGAACAATATTTATAAAGACTATAAACACCAATTCACAATATCGTTCTGTTTATTATAAGCGCGCTGCAGTTTTGTCATCTGTCTCTTTAAATTCTCAAGCTCTTTATAGCAGGATGGATTCTGATTGGCTGTCAATGTTTAAATCGTTCATCAGCCGTAAAAAAATCGTTCTGAAAGTAACATCATTCCTCTGTGCTGTTATCGTTGTGCTGTGAACATTTCAACTGTTTTATATTCAGAATGATTTTTAGAACTATATCTTTACCATTATTGTTATAGTTACTGTCCTTGGTGTGAACGGGCCTTAACTTTACCAGTTCACACAATGCTAGAGAATATGCCATTCATAATGCATTAACAATATTACAAAAGGTGCCAGAATGATATATGGTATATGATATGATATACTTCTTTCTTGGAAGCGTGCATGCTATTTCAGCTAATTTTACCCACAATTCCTTGTACAACACAAGAGGAAGAGTTTGTGGCTATTTTATACTTTTTCATGTGTAAAAAGACAGAGAGAGTTGCTGTACCGTGTGATTTGTGACCGTGTGGTGAAGTCCAGGGATCTCATGGACCGGAGAACTTCAATGCAGCCCAAATACTGAAAAAGGAGGACACAAATGAGATTAGATCAGCTGATAATCATCTTTTCTTCAAAACCAGATATAGTTATTGCCCGTGTGTGATGAAGTACCATAGTAATATTTAAACAAACTGTAGCTGTTTGTTTCCTTCCAACGTTTAAAATTTAACTTATGTGCAAAATAAATTGGAATATCGCATAAAACATTTGCAAATGAAGTCACGTGTTCAAGAGAACAAAAATGGTCACTTCCTGGGAAATTTGCGCAAAATATCTGCAATAAAAGTGGAAGTTTCTGAAACTGTGGCTCTTTTTATTAAGAATGGGAGGAAATGCAAAAAGCAATATGGCAGAATAAGTCCCGCCTTCTAAATCACCGATTGGTAAAGTCATCGCGTCACCACAGCTGCCATTAGAAGCTCCGGTTCATATAGAAACAGTCACATGCGCGCTTCCTATAGAGAGGCGCACTTCGGACTTCGCATATGCATTAGCTTGATCCAGCCTGAAAAACACAGGTTTTTTGTCATGATTCGAGCGTTTAGAAACACAATTTATGAGACAGTTGTTGTCAGATTTCATTGGTGATTTCATTTAACCGAAAGCTTGCCGAACAGCTTTAGAGGATTTGATGTTTCCCCATTCACAGAGATGCCCGAGAGGAGTTTCAAACATGGCCGCCAGGACTTTAGTATAGGACATAAACCCCGTTCTCTCCATGTAATCGAAAGGGACGTGAGCCAAACTAAAAAATCCAATTACACTTTCAAATCATTTTAGGTAGTTCTCATCACGCAGATTTATGTTCGTTTTTCCTTTTGTTTTAGTTTAGTAAAAATAGGGTGAGACATCATGATTGACAGCTGTGATTGCCATTGAGTCTGGCTCCACCTCTGGATCACTACTGTGCAGAGTGTTTCTGGGATATTTTAGCTTCATTTTTATACAGTGGAAGGAAGCGGAGACACATCGTCCATCTTTTTTTACAGTCTATGGTGTGTGGTCATTATAAATGCATGCAAGAACTCCCTTTTTGGGTTCCATAAAATAACTGCAAAAAATAATAATAAATACAGGTTGTAAACGACATGAGGGTAATTAATGACATTATCTTCATTTTTGATTGAATTATTCTGTTCATACTTCAATCTGTCTGCAGCCACTCACCGTTAAACACACACACATCACTTCTGACTAATGTTATATATGAAAACATATGAAAAACATACAAACACGCCAAGCTCATATATACAGGCATACAATCAAACTTGTTCTTCAGGAAAACAACAAATTCCACTAATTTCTCAAAATGCAAGACTGTAATTTCATACAATGTCCATCATCAGATGTGATATACACTGTACCACGGTATTATCATGTCCAATCTGATCATGTGACTTCACATAAACTCACTTGAAAGCATTTGTTGGTAAAGAGTGAATGGATTTGTTTATTTTTAGCATAAAATGAGTCATTTGTCATTTATGCTAAAAAAGATTAAGTACAAAAGCAAAAAAAAAAACTGCATTTTGACACTGAAAAAGTACACATTTTATTTCATATTATTTAATCTATAAAAACTTAACCCTGAATGAACTATATAGGAAAGTATAAATAAAAAATTAAATAAAATTAAACTAAAAATTAAAACAAATAAAAAAATAAAATAAAATAAAATAAAAGTGATTAACTACAAAAGCAAAAAACTAAATTGACACAGAAAAAAACACACTTTTGCTTTAAGGACTCATCTGGTATTATTTTATCTATAAAAAGCTCAAAACCCTAACCTTGCACGAACTATATAAGTAAGTATAAAATAAAATGAAATGAAATAAAATAAGTGATAACTACAAAAGCAAAAAAAAGTGACACTGGAAAAATGACACACTTCAACTTCAAAGGATTTACCTCATATTGTTTAAACTATAAAAATCTCAAAACCATAACCCTACATGGACTACATAAGAAAGTACTCAATAAAATCAATAAAATAAAAATCAATAAAATAAAATAAAAAGTGATTTAACTACAAAAGCAAAAAAGATTAATCTCAAACACAAAATCCTAACCCAACATCTACTATATAAGAAAGTCTTAAATAACATTAATAAAAATACAAATAACGCCTTATATAATTATAATATAATAATTATATGTATTAAAAATGAGCAACGCATGAGTGTAACTTCCTCTCCAGTCGATGACATCATGCCTAAACAGTGACATCACGCATCAACACATCTCTGCTTTTTTTAGCCTCTCACCTCAGCATCTCTCAATGCCGTATGACTCACTCATTGAGAGTCTCACTACAACTTTCCTTGACTAAATGAATGACTCACCTGCAGTAACCCACCTGAGAGCTGTCTAACCCACTGTCCGGTCTAACAACGTCACATGTTTCTCCCAGGAACGCTGTAAATGCTGATTAGTTAAGTTTACTCGAGTGCTCTATGGAAAATTATCTCCTTACTGACTCTTATTTTATTGCCCAAATTAACTCACTGGTGTACGATTCAAAGCGCAGAAAGGAAATGAGGCCGGAAGCGGACGATGAGTCAGTGCGATGTTTTGGCAAATAGTGTTTGGCTAAAAACAATGACGGAGGCTCATTGACTGATTGTATTAGATAAAGTGGGTACTATATAGTAACATGCCAAGACAATCAAGTCAAATCAAATGTATTTATAAAGCACTTTTCACAATACACATTTCAAAGCAGCTTTACAGAAAATCTGGATGTTAATGTTTATAATATCTTAATATCTTCATGCCTTATAGTCACATTTGACAGATTAGAGGTGGGTGACAATTTAGTTACATTTTGTGACGATATAAACAATCAACAATCAATTGAGATTTTCTATATAGTATATATACGCTTTACATGAGTATATACTGTATGTATGCAGATAAACATATATATATATATATATTTTATATAGAGAGCTGTGCATTAATACAGTACATTTTTGTGACAATATAAACAATCACTCAACCGAGATTTGCTATAATATAGTATATATTGCTTTATGTGAATGTACTGTTTGTACACAGGTAAAGTAGGATTTACTATATATCCAACTTTTAATACATAGTCGAGCGAAAGATGGATAATATAGTACAAAATCAGTAAAATGATCAACAATTTTATAGTGCCAGAAGGTTTTTGCATCATGTTATCTGCTAAACACCAGCTATTTACTTTACATTCAAATTCACACTTGAGAATGAAACCGCTTCTTAATAAATATAAACACAACAACACAGAAAAGCACAAATACACACACAGCCAAAAATGTTGAATATGCACACTTTAAAAAATGCTGGGTTGTTTCAATCCAAATTTGGGTCAAATATGGACAAATCCAACTGATGGGTTAAAAATATAATCAAAAAATTGAACCCACCGGCTGGGTTTGTCTATTTTTGAGCCAAATTTGGGTTGAAACAACCCAGCATTTTTTTTTGAGTGCACTATATATTCATAGTACATAGGGCCCTATGATTTCCGTGATGCAAAACATGCGGACGGAATCGCGGAATTCAGTCATAAAAACAGAATTTACTGTATATCGCGGAACATCACGGAATTTGTCAAATTTTTGATGAATAAATAAAAAGTAGGTCAGTGGACTTAAATCAATTTACAATATAGACTAGTGTCTGTGAAAATTAAACCGCAAAAAGACTGTTTAAATATAAATCCTGCATGCTGTGTGTGTTTCTGTGTGAATGAATGGCGCAGACGTGCGGTTTTATTTACCTCACACACACACACTGAAGCACGCTTGACGCTCGCTGTTTTTCTGCCTTTGCCGCCTCACTACATGAGGACATGAATGCATGAACTTCATCTCCAGAGCCTCTCTGAGAGTCACTTCATGAGCATTTTACCATTTCATTTGAGAAAATCTATTGTCATATCATAAACACACAGAAACTCAAAGGTCTTCACTGCAACCTGTCAAAATAAAAGTTTGGTTTAACTTAAAGAAATTGTGACAGAAATATATTACTGTTGTACAGTAGAATTTAGCTACATCTCAATTTAATAATACTAACACTAATAACAATAATAAAAATAAATTATTATTAAAAATTTATTTTTTTTGTAAGGAATAATCACAATTTTTCTTCCGTTTTAATTTTTACAGTAAAGCTCTATTGTGCAGCATTTTGACAAAAGTTTGTTAAATGTCATATGATTAAAATATAAATTTAATTAATGTTTTATGCCTTCATTTGATTGTCAGAAAAATTAAAAGACAGAATTTATGAAAAAACAAAAACAAAACTGTTCATAAAAATATTTTTGTTTAATTAATATATGCCAATTAATATGTTTTTTTTTTTATGAATTAAATTATTCAGACATACTTTTTGATTATTAAAATTTATTCTATTAAAATGGAATCCAGAAAACTTCAAACAGAAAACACAGAATTTGGTAAAAAAATAAAATGAAATTTTAGTGGGGAAAAAATCATAGGGCCCTAAAAAATGTACTTTTTGTTAAACTTTTAATAAATTGTTGTTAAATTGAATACGTTTTATGATTTCAATTAATTAGACATGCTTTTTGGTTACTAAAATTTAATTTATCCCTTAAAATGGAATCCAGAAAAATTTAAACGGAAAAAACCCCCCAAAAAAAACTGAATTTGGAAAAAAATAATAATAATAATAATCAAACAGAATTTGGGAAAAAAATTGTTAAATTTGAGAAATAAATTAAGTGCACAAATTTTCACTTAAACCTATAAATCAAGCAAGGGCTGTATCTAAAGTCTGTCATCGGTCACAATGCTGGTAACGCGTGTTTGAGAAGCAGCCCGTCCAGTCAATGTCAGCAGCTGTCCTTTTAGTGAAATGGAGCATGGTGTGTGTGTGTTCATGCACAGGGTCACTCAATAAGTGAACTGTAAAGAATAACACACATTCAGTCCTGCAAAGGGACGCTAAAAGGGGTTTGGTACGGAAGCTGCCCATTTTTACCAACTAAAAAGCAAAACAAACAGAAATACTCTGTCACTCACTTCATGATAAACGCTTAGAGAGACCTTCACCAATCATAATAAAACACACTGATTTGGTTCCCTTCCATTGTACGTTGGTTCACACAATCTAATTCAATGGTGTTGACAGTTCATATTTTGCCTCTACAGCAACTGACTATTCAGAAGGTAAAAAAGCTAGAAGGGAATAATGTATGATTCATCCCGCATGAATCCGAATCACTTTTAGCTCAATGAGGCTGCGAACATGCTTATATGATCGTAAACGCTTAAAATACATGATACTGAGGTCAGTGCACAATATGCATGGTCTATAATGCAAACATATTTAAAATGTGTTAGAATTAATGTATTAATTAATGCACAAACATCTCAAAAAATGTCTGCAAATAACCCTAAAGGGAGACAATGATGTCTGTATTTCTACAGTTAATGTATACAAGAAAAATGTACATGCACTACAGAAATTTACATGACTTACACATTGTAGGCTACTCCTGCAAATCATTATCTAAAAAATAATATTTCCAAATTGTTGACTAAGGGAACCCTGGATAAATATATGTAAAGAGCGTTGAACATACAAGTTACACGGGCGACGTGTGGCGTACGTGCACAAATCCAAACTTCAACAGTCAAAGATCAGTTATCATGTTTGTCTTTGCATATAGATGTGGACAAGAATAACAGCTCTGTCTTGCAACGCGTCATGGTCCCCGGAGACGATACAGTAGCAGAACTGTAGCCGGAACAACATCCCCCTGGTCTGGTAACTGGTCGCCATGGTTACGCGATTTGCATGCACTTCCCTTTTGATGTGATAAACTTGCAGTTAATTTGAATAGATCAAATCTCTGGAGGTAAAAAAAATAAGCGGTCGCACGGACAACCGGACCACTACCACTATATTCTCTCCTCTCACTAAAGAGAAGATTAATATTACACTGTGGAACATATGCATGTGATGGTAGAAATGTGGCGACATGCTATACTGTATATGCAGAGGCTTTGATCAGACAGTACTGATTTATCTTATTTACATACAGCATCAACACTGCTATTGGATCAACACTAAATAAACAATGAACTGAATTGAGCTAAATAATGAGGCGATTGTCTTCTGTAGAGCTGCTTTACAGTTGAATTTTACAACATTAACACTGTTATTTTCCTGTTTATTACCGTGAAGTTGCTTTGAAACATTTGTATTGTCTAAAGCGCTGTATAAATAATTATGACATGCGATGAGAAATACAGAGAAAAATATAGATCTTCACAAGTTTAAGCAACATCACGCCATATTTGGACAACTGACGCGAATCATGTGTTGATAAAATTAGTTTGACTTTTGTTATAAAATGTCAACAATTTGTTATGGATAATAATCATCTTTTTATTTGTGTCCATTTAGTTCCAAATTGAACAAAGAAAACAAATCAAAGGAGACTGTTTTTAATTCACTGCATTATTTGTAAATATATTACTGCATAATTAACTAATATATATATATATATATATATATATATATATATATATATATATATATATATACACAGACATATGAATTTCCAACTACTCTGATGAAAATAAAAGGTAACTCTTTATTTTAGGGTTCAATTCTCACATTTAACTAGTTGCTTATTAGCTCGCATATTACTAGTATTTTTTATGTTTATCAGTACTAAAGCACATATTAATGCCTTATTCTGCATGACCTTACATCCCATAATCCTACCCAATACCTAAACTTAAACACTGCAAAAACTACCTTACTATCTATTAATAAGCAGTAAATTAGAAGTTAATTGAGGCAAAAGTTGTAGTTAATAGTGAATACATGTTCCCTATACTGAAGTTTTACCAAATGAAATATATATCCTTTACATTTATTTATATAGCAGACGCTTTTATTTAAAAAGCGACTAAATATAGCAAGTGATTCATCTTAATGTCCGTCTGTATGCAGAAAGCTAGTTATTTTAGTTTATAAAGTTTTAAATATGGATATTTTTCTAACAAAAACCCATTGCTTCGCTTCAGAAGGCATTTTATTAACCCCCTGGAGTCGTATGGATTACTTTTATGATGGATGGATGCATTTCTGAGGGGTGTCAAAACACGCCCCCCCTTCACTCCCATTATAAAGCTTGGAAGAGCCAGGATATTTTTAAATATATCTCTGATTGTGTTTGTCTGAAAGAAGAATGTCATATACACCTATCATGGGATCATGGGAGAATTTTCATTTTTGGGTGAACTATCCCTTTAAGAAGGCAATAACATGAGAAGTGCCAGCAATACAAAGTTTCAAGCTTTGTCCAGAATAGTACAAGCAAGAACAGACAGAGATATAAGAAATAGTAAAAGCATTGAATTTATATATCACTCTAGGTACTGTTACTGTGATATAAATAAATAATAAGATTTCGTTCATACCGCCCACCTCCACATGCATGCAAGACTCATTTGAAACCGACGCCATGTAAACATGTATGTGTCGGAACAGTCTGTGCTTTTGTGGTCAGTTATGAACGTAACCGGTGACCTTCCTTCCAAATCGTACACATAATCCCTCTGTACCAGCACACGGACAGGAAGACATGTATTCTACCTTTACGCTGATGAAAAATGCAGAAGAGAGAAAGGATTTGGGATCTTACCTTAACGACGTACGTCACTCCAGGTCCGGAGATCTTTTCGCTGGAGTGCAGCCATCCACGAGACGGCTTATTCACCAGCCCGCCGCAACCCGCGGCGCCCGTCCCGCCCAGGCTCCAGCCCTCTCCGCCAGGCTGAGACTCTTCCATCCTGCCCTTCTTCCCCGAGCTCACAAAGCCGGGCTCCAGCGGGGCGTGAGGTGCTGCGGCGGCGGACGCCGGGAGGGCAGTTGAGCCCGGGCTGCCGGAGCCGCCTCCTGTCGCTCCTCCCTGGAGCTTGGACACGGCCAGGTCCTTGACGGCAGACGGCAGGCCCTTGATGCCCAGCAGTCCGGAGGAGTTGGCGAATTTGAGGTTGGAGACTTTGTTGATGAGGGTGCACAAGGTTCCGGACTCTTCCGAGGGTTCGGGGTCGGCTGGCGGGGCGTACGGAGGGTCGCCCACAGGCGGCGACGGCGGGACGGCCGAGACCTTGGCGTTCATGGAGAGACCGTGCAGAAGCTCATCGACGGACGTCACTGACTCATTCCGGAATCGGTTGTATTTAGCACGGTGAAGCATTCCCCTCGGTATGCCAGCCTACACACAAACGGACACATCCAACTCCCAGCTGACCGTCCACATCTTTTGCATGCTGGAGCCGAGAAAGCGTCCTCGAGGGTTTGAAGAAAAAGGGAGCGGGTGGTCGTCAGGAAAATCCGACGCCACGCAGCAGCAGCAACTCGGGGACCAAAAATAAACCACAAAACGCGGAATCCATGGAGACAGAGGACGAAGAGAGAAAAGCAGCGCGAGGTCACTCCTCTACAGAGGGCCAGAGATGGCAGAGAGAGAGACAGATCTCTAGTGAAGAGATGTCTCTCTCTCTCCCCGCATCCTGGCAGATCCCTGAACATGCATGACTCACTCGGAGAGAGAGAGAGAGAGAACGAGAGAGAGAGAGACCCTTCTCAACAAAAGACTCACTCTACACTGCAGAGCACTTTCCGTTACAAAAAAAACTCCCACTTACTGCTCGACAGAACCAATCAATTGGCAAAATTTGCCCTGTCCGTAGGAACGTCTCCTGTTTTGATTCAGTCCGTGTGAAAACAGATAAATAGAATGGAAAAGATGCTATAAAGAGATCACTGAGAACAGTGAAATCAGAGTCAAAATGAATGAGAATCTTTGAATCAAACTACTCAAAATGATGCAAAAACAGTCTGACATAATTCAATGCAAAAATCACAATAGAGCACCGTGCATGTTGTCGGATCACATGTACGCCACATAGAATGAAACTTGAGTCAGTGTGCATGGCGGTTGCTGATTTTTCAATCATATAATTGTGGTTTTACTTTAATTCAGAAGCGAGGTGCTCTCCTGAAATGAAAGCATAAGATTGCACACGATTGTGAAATAAAAATAAAAAATTCAAAGTTAAAAATACTTGAATGCATTCACCTTTCGCCCACAACCGCGTTCTACCTAGCTTTTGTTAACGGCGAGTTTAAAATGTGCTCAAATTTAAATCAAGAGACCAATACGGCTTTATCTCTTTGTTCGTCACGTTCGTTCTTCCTTACATACTACGAAACATCAGGATAAATCCATCCACACGAGCACTGGAATATCTCCCCCTACAGAAAGCAAAACAAGCTAAGCTTTGCTCTTGAATGAGCTTTGTTGAATAATTAAACATCCCTCTCAAATACACAATGTCGAGATTCAATCTTACTAAAACGCCATCCGGATTCGTACGACCGTAAATAGTGATGTCAGATCTCCCGGCCCCATTAAAAAGCATCCAGCGGGATGAAGCCCATGACATTAAGGCAGCAAAAACAGAGCCATTCATGTAAAATGTCCAGTAGAGCTTGTGACAGGGAAGCAGCAGTCATTCACAAGCTTCCTGTACCGCTGCGGCTAACGCACTGCAGTCCCTCCCAGCGTCTCGCTTTCCTGCCTGCCTGCGAATTGAAAAAAAAAGGAAGAAAAGACACAGAGAGAGAGAGAGAGAGAGAGAGAGAGAGCAAGGGTTTGTCTCCTCCACTGAGACAAAAGCAAACAAGCAAAAAAAAAAAGAAAAATAGCGTCGCTCGGTGTTGTCACGGAGATGCAGAAGAGATGCTGAGGAGAGGAAGAGAGGATGCTGAGGAGCTGAGCAGGGAAAATGTTTTGGGCTGGCTGTGAATGGAAAGGCAGACGGGCATACCGACGTTTCTGTGAATGAAGTCAGGCCTCGGCAGCTTTCTGCACAGCAATCCCTCGGGATGGATCCCGACCGGCCAATCAGGGAAGAGCAGGATGACTCATTCAGGGTAGGCTGGCTGAATAGTGGGGCAAACCACTTGAAGCACAGGTGAAGGGAGAAACCATTCCCATCCCACAGCACTGCATACTGCTCGCTGCGTCGCTTCTAAACTCCTCAAACCATGCTATTCGCTTCTAAAATATCTCCTGGCAGGATGCATGTCCTGTTTTGGAAAAGAATAGCAACGATCAATTGCACGATCCAAATAAACTGGCCCCTCCTCGTGTCCTGAGTGCAAACTTTGCACATTCATATGAATGAAGGGTGATCAAAGAACATATGCTGAACTGAATCAACTGAATTATATGATGCATCCTGCCCAGCAGAGCCATTTACATGCAGAATGTCAGTCAAGACAGTTCTGGAAATTAAAAACAGGCAGAAAAAAGGAAAGGAACTGGATCTGAAATTTATTTTTAAAGGGGTCATGAACTGCGTCGTTTTATTGTTTTATAATGTTTCCTGGGGTGCACTTTTAATGTTAGTATGCTTTTTACATCAAAAATTGTCATAATTTAGAAATAAAAGGCATTTTTCCTATTCTTTCCGATTTTAGCCCTCTGATTTGAACACTCTGTTTTAAGAGGCGTGTCTGATTGGCTAACATCTTTGCATATGAAATAGCTCTCTCGAAAACTTTTAGCATGTTTCTACTATTACAGCTCTCAAGGTTAACTAATCGTGAAAAGTGTTGATTATAGCATTACATTTAGCTCTATGGCATTATATTTAGATCGTGGCATGAAAGGTTGCAGTGATGAACATTGTAGCCGATCACAGACATCTTGTTGAGCGCTTGAAAGCAGTGATCTCATCAATTTCTGCACACTGACAAATGCTTTCATCATAACTAAGAGATTTGTTGAATAAAACGGGAGATTTGGCGTGAGTCCAGAACTCATTCACTGATAAACTTGGGCTGTTTACAGCGATTGTAAAGGGAGCGTTCTTTGATCGCTTTCTATATATAATTTAATCATCATTTGAATAACAGATTATTTTCATCCTACTAAGAGAAACAATGTGAAGTTGATCGTTTAGTCACTGGTTTGATTTACTGACACACAGACAAAGAACATCTGACTGTACATGAATCATTAATATCAGATCAGGCATTAGAATGAACACAGTTACTGACATGTTGTTGCATTACTATCGAGTCCATATCGTAAAAGTCTGTTTGCAAAGCCTGCGCCAAAATGCGACTGATTTACCAAAGAATCCACAGTGAAATGTAGCGAATACAAATAAATAAAGCTCAACTGAGACATTCACTTTCTTGAAAATAAATCACCATATTCCTGCATTAGGATTGAGACGAGTCGTTCGCTGGGCCGGGTGTCAATAAAAGCTTTTATTGGACTAACAAGGAAGTTTTCAGTTCTGAAACTTACAGGATATTCTTATAGTACAATGACCTCTTATATATCAAAAGCTCAAGGAAAAGTTGATTTCTCAATTCATGACCCCTTTAAGAAAATGTAAGTGATTCCTCCAGGATCTGAGGCTGATTTCTTACTGGTTGGGTTCCTCCTTCAATGCAAGTTTGTGGTATTTTATTCATCTGTTTTATCATCCAGCAGGTGAAAATAGTAAATCTGATCACTTAGTAAAGTAACAGCTCCCCTCTCCTCAACAAGACATATGACTTGAAGCTCAAATAGCACTATTGTTAGATCCACAAATATATGACATTGTGTAACTTGTAGCCCATGAATGCATCATTAAAGTCAACATGAACTGCTGTTCGCAATAGTGTTGTCAAAAGTACAAACTTCGATACCAAGTCGGTACTGAAATTTTAAAAATGTGATGCTTTGAGTGCAGTTGAGCGGATTTGTAAACACCTCTGATTGGCCACTGTGTTCAAGCGCTCAGCAGATACGTCTGTGATTGGCTACAATGATCAATGCACGGGAGCGTTTGAAAGCATTTTGAAAGCGGAAGTGGGAGTGTTTGAAAGCAGGCGTTTATCAGCATGTGTAAGCGCTCGGTGAAGAGCGTCATTGACGTCTATTTACAACATGTTTTTGAAGCGTTGATCATTGTAGCCAATCACAGACGTATCTGTTGAGCACGTGAACACAATGGCCAATCAGAGGTGTTTACGAATTTGCTCAACAGCGCTCAAAGCATCACATTTTTTAAATTTCTGTACCGAAGACGGTACTTTTGACAACACTAGTTCGCAACCCATTTTACTTCTCATTTTGCCACAATATAATGAATTTAAGAAAACTATAGTCAGCGTGCAATAGCCGGGTTCTGGAAGTAAAAACTCCATTCATTAGAACGATAACTTATAAACCTTTAGGTTTTTGTTTTGAAAAATGCGAGACGCGGGCAGTGGAATGGGGAAAAACCCCAAGGTCTCAAGTCTTTAAAAAGTTTAACTTATTTTAACTTTAACGATGTGTTTTTAGAACACTGTGCCATGCACGAGACCCTGCAAAAGACGCAAGACACGAGCGCAACTGTTAAACCCGTCAGTCTAGTACGCATTTACATAGAAAAATAATGGAAAAGTAGCACAGTGGACTGGAAAAATGTGTTCTGTGTGAATGACCCCTTACTGTGAATTATGAGGTTGTTAATCAATGGTATTTGCTTTTGCTGAAGCTGTCAGCCAGCATTATTTCAGCTTATTTTTAAAATAATCATGTTTAACAATGGAATTCCTGGTGAAAAACTACATTACCCATGATTCTATAGAGTTAAAAAAAGCAACATGCGTCAAAATAGCTCTTTAGCTCCGCCCACTTCCATGAAGCACTGGGAATGATGTAATCGAATCTCCCTACACTCTCAAAATACTGAAATGTTTGTATATATATACATGCATATTTTGCAATAAACTTAAAATATATTGTTTTCATACCTATAATCAACATTTGTAAATGTGTAGTTTTATATTTACAATTATGCTGTTTGCAACGCTTCATATTAATAAAGCCTCTAAATACAAAGTCTTGTACTTTTGTCTTTTTGTCTGATTTTTAAAATCTTTTTGCTTCAAATCAAAGTTTGTAGTATTGTGATTCACCTCATATATCTGAGTGGCTTGGTTCATCATGGCTTATAACGCTTTAACGAAGACTATTTTAAAATACCTATGGGAAAAATGAATGAAAAAAGTACTTCCAGAACCAGCGCCACTGAAAAGCACTGCTGCACTCTATTAAAATGTAGGACGGGGACTTATATTTAATTTTTAAAATCATTAGTCATTACATACTAGAATGAAGTCACATAGAGCATTTATTGGAATAACGTGCACTTATTAAAGAAAAATAAGACCAGGAACATGTATTGAGAAAGTAAACAGGGTTCAATTACTTCATGCTGACTTTCATTATTTAATATAAAGAGCTGGTCAACAACCTTCAATGGAGCACATCTATATGGATCAGGATTTATCTACGTATCTCTATGAACACCACACGGGTTCTCAGGCAGTTTACTCACCGTGGAAAAGAGTTCATCGGGTTTATCTTCCTTTCATAACCCACCTGAATGTCCTGAAGCAAGAAAAATACAGACAATCTATTACAAACAAATAGGAAATTAAACTGCTTCACTGTGAATGTACTTCATGTATTACACTTTAGACATTCTATATGTTTATATTTATACACATAGAGAGAGAAGAGATAGTGGGTGGCGGACTATGTGTGTGTGTGTGATCTTCATAGTCGTGACTGAAGTGTGTCTGGTTCACTCCTACACATGCTCATTAAAACGGCAGGAAGTATAGAAACTAGAAGAGACAGAGAGAGAAAGGCTCTCCTATTCAAAGTCCAAAAATCACATCACATGTCTGTTGGGACACATATCAGGTACGTCACTCTTAAATGGCAGGTAACAGGCTAAATCAAGACCAATTTATGTCCAGTGTCTAATAGTGATACCTGTTTAACTAAATTGTACATTTAATACATTACATTTGTGATCCCTAAAATTTGTAATGTCTATAATGTGCATATGTAGAATAATGTAAATACAGGATAAAGAATATCTACAACATATATATTTACAGAGATTAAATTTCAGTGTAACACTGCACAGCATTCAGCAGAGTTAACGTTCCGAATGCAGTCCAGACACATGCGGAAAGTCCATACAGAGCGAGACGCTGCCTACATGAACCTTTACTGTAACCATAGTTTCAAAGACAGCATAGCAACAGGAATGAGGTGAGGGGGCCGGCCGTGATGATTGGCAGCTCACATCCGGCGGATGCCATTGGCTGCTGTGAGTGAGTGTTTTCCGGTGTAGCACTGCATATTCTAGTGTACATGCCACTACATGCGTTTTGCAGGAAGATGGAATTCAGGTGTTACTAGGATACCACTACATAAGATAAATATTTGTTTTTGTGCAAACAATCTATAATGCAAATACCCAAGTGTGAGTCACTATAACTGAATCATGAATGATATTGATTCATGTTTTTTGTGTTTTTTTTTAATTCTGCTGCATTCAGGAGGTGAAGATGACATACTCATCTTAAAAAGCTGCAGTGGCTCAAATCTAGAGTTCAACAGGCGGGTTCCGGAAATAAAAACATTCATTTTCTCCATAAGGAAACTGATAACTTTTAAACCTTTAAAGACATACTTACTGTGAGATACGAGGTTGATAATCAGTGGTATTTGCTTCTGCTGAAGCCGTCAGCCTGCATTATTTCAGTTTATTTTTAGAAATAATTGTGTTTAACAGCAGAACCCCTGGTGAAAAACTACATTACCCATGATGCTGTACAGAAAACTGTAAAACGAAAATACATAGGCTATTTATTTTTGCAATAAACTTAAAAATATATTGTTTTTATATAATCTGCATTTGTAAATGAGCAGTTTTATATTTAATATAATTGTTTTTAATTCGATTATGCTGTTTGCAATACTATTTGCAATGCTTCATGGGATTGTAGATTAAGATCTTTTTGATGAAATCTGAGAGGTTTCTGTTCCTCCATAGAGGTCCAACGCAACTACCACTGCAAGGTCCAGAAAGGTAGTAAGGACATCATTAAAGTACTTCATGTGACTCCAGTGTCTTAAACTCAATTTTATGAAGCGACGTGAGTGCTTTGTTTGCGCAAAAAAAAAGACATAATTTACCACTTTATTTACAAAATAATATTATCCAAAGCGTTCATGCAACAATGTCAGCTCTCACGTGAACATAACACGCATGCGTCATGAAGCTCTCGTGAACACTCGTGCACGTGCGTTAAGTTGACGAGCAAGTCTGAACACAACATGCATGCGTCGTGAAGCTCTCGTGAACACTCGCGCATGTGCTTTGAGTTGACATGCGAGTCTGAACACAATACGCCTGCGTCGTGATGCTCTCGTTAACACTCGGTCATGTGCGTTGAGTTGACGAGCAAGTCTGAACACAACACGCCTGCGTCGTGAAGCTCTCGTTAACACTCGGTCATGTGCGTCGAGTTGACGTGCAAGTCTGAACACAACACGCATGTGTGAAGCTCTCGTTAACACTCGTGCATGTGCTTTGAGTTGACGTGTGAGTCTGAACACAATACGCCTGCGTCGTGATGCTCTCGTTAACACTCGTTCATGTGCGTTGAGTTGACGCGCGAGTCTGAACACAACACGCCTGCGTCATGAAGCTCTCGTGAACACTCGGTCATGTGCGTTGAGTTGATGTGCGAGTCTGAACACAACACGCCTGCGTCGTGATGCTCTCGTGAACACTCGGTCATGTGCGTTGAGTTGACGTGCGAGTCTGAACACAACACGCCTGCGTCGTGATGCTCTTGTTAACACTCGGTCATGTGCGTTGAGTTGACGTACGAGTCTGAACACAACACGCCTGCGTCGTGAAGCTCTCGTTAACACTCGGTCATGTGCGTTGAGTTGAATCCCGAGTCTGAACACAACACGCCTGCGTCATGAAGCTCTCGTTAACACTCGGTCATGTGCGTTGAGTTGATGCGCGAGTCTGAACACAACACGCCTGCATCATGAAGCTCTCGTGAACACTCGGTCATGTGCGTTGAGTTGACGTGCGAGTCTGAACACAACACGCCTGCGTCGTGAAGCTCTCGTGAACACTCGGTCATGTGCGTTGAGTTGACGTGCGAGTCTGAACACAACACGCCTGCGTCGTGAAGCTCTCGTTAACACTCGGTCATGTGCGTTGAGTTGACGTGCGAGTCTGAACACAACACGCCTGCGTCGTGAAGCTCTCGTTAACACTCGGTCATGTGCGTTGAGTTGACGTGCGAGTCTGAACACAACACGCCTGCGTCGTGAAGCTCTCGTTAACACTCGGTCATGTGCGTTGAGTTGACGTGCGAGTCTGAACACAACACGCCTGCGTCGTGAAGCTCTCGTTAACACTCGGTCATGTGCGTTGAGTTGACGTGCGAGTCTGAACACAACACGCCTGCGTCGTGAAGCTCTCGTTAACACTCGGTCATGTGCGTTGAGTTGACGCGAGTCTGAACACAACACGCCTGCGTCATGAAGCTCTCGTGAACACTCGGTCATGTGCGTTGAGATGACGTGCGAGTCTGAACACAACACGCCTGCGTCATGAAGCTCTCGTTAACACTCGGTCATGTGCGTTGAGTTGAATCCCGAGTCTGAACACAACACGCTTGCATCGTGAAGCTCTTGTTAACACTCGGTCATGTGCGTCGAGTTGAGGCTTGAGTTTGAACACAACACGCGTGCGTCATGAAGCTCTCGTTAACACTTGCGCATGTGCGTCGAGTTGACGTGCGAGTCTGAACACAACACGCCTGCGTCGTGAAGCTCTCGTTAACACTCGCGCATGTGCGTCGAGTTGACGTGCGAGTCTGAACACAACACGCCTGCGTCGTGAAGCTCTCCTTAACACTCGGTCATGTGCGTCGAGTTGACGTGCGAGTCTGAACACAACACGCCTGCGTCATGAAGCTCTCGTTAACACTCGCGCATGTGCTTTGAGTTGACGTGCGAGTCTGAACACAACACGCGTGCGTCGTGATGCTCTCGTTAACACTCGGTCATGTGCGTCGAGTTGAGGCTTGAGTTTGAACACAACACACCTGCGTCATGAAGCTCTCGTTAACACTCGGTCATGTGCGTCGAGTTGACGTGCGAGTCTGAACACAACACGCCTGCGTGGTGAAGCTCTCGTTAACACTCGGTCATGTGCGTCGAGTTGACGTGCGAGTCTGAACACAACACGCGTGCGTCATGAAGCTCTCGTTAACACTCGCGCATGTGCTTTGAGTTGACGTGCGAGTCTGAACACAACACGCCTGCGTGGTGAAGCTCTCGTTAACACTCGGTCATGTGCGTCGAGTTGAGGCTTGAGTTTGAACACAACACACCTGCGTCATGAAGCTCTCGTTAACACTCGCGCATGTGCATCGAGTTGACATGCGAGTCTGAACACAACATGCATGCGTCGTGAAGCTTTCGTTAACACTCGCGCATATGCATCGAGTTGACGTGCGAGTCTGAACACAACATGCATGCGTCGTGAAGCTCTCGTTAACACTCGCGCATATGCGTTGAGTTGACGTGCGAGTCTGAACACAACATGCATGCGTCGTGAAGCTCTCGTTAACACTCGCGCATGTGCGTTGAGTTGACGTGCGAGTCTGAACACAACACGCCTGCGTCGTGAAGCTCTCGTTAACACTCGGTCATGTGCGTTGAGTTGACGTGCGAGTCTGAACACAACACGCCTGCGTCGTGAAGCTCTCGTTAACACTCGGTCATGTGCGTTGAGTTGACGTGCGAGTCTGAACACAACACGCCTGCGTCGTGAAGCTCTCGTTAACACTCGGTCATGTGCGTTGAGTTGACGTGCGAGTCTGAACACAACACGCCTGCGTCGTGAAGCTCTCGTTAACACTCGGTCATGTGCGTTGAGTTGACGTGCGAGTCTGAACACAACACGCCTGCGTCGTGAAGCTCTCGTTAACACTCGGTCATGTGCGTTGAGTTGACGTGCGAGTCTGAACACAACACGCCTGCGTCGTGAAGCTCTCGTTAACACTCGGTCATGTGCGTTGAGTTGACGTGCGAGTCTGAACACAACACGCCTGCGTCGTGAAGCTCTCGTTAACACTCGGTCATGTGCGTTGAGTTGACGTGCGAGTCTGAACACAACACGCCTGCGTCGTGAAGCTCTCGTTAACACTCGGTCATGTGCGTTGAGTTGACGTGCGAGTCTGAACACAACACGCCTGCGTCGTGAAGCTCTCGTTAACACTCGGTCATGTGCGTTGAGTTGACGTGCGAGTCTGAACACAACACGCCTGCGTCGTGAAGCTCTCGTTAACACTCGGTCATGTGCGTTGAGTTGACGCGAGTCTGAACACAACACGCCTGCGTCATGAAGCTCTCGTGAACACTCGGTCATGTGCGTTGAGTTGACGTGCGAGTCTGAACACAACACGCCTGCGTCATGAAGCTCTCGTTAACACTCGGTCATGTGCGTTGAGTTGAATCCCGAGTCTGAACACAACACGCTTGCATCGTGAAGCTCTTGTTAACACTCGGTCATGTGCGTCGAGTTGAGGCTTGAGTTTGAACACAACACGCGTGCGTCATGAAGCTCTCGTTAACACTTGCGCATGTGCGTCGAGTTGACGTGCGAGTCTGAACACAACACGCCTGCGTCGTGAAGCTCTCGTTAACACTCGCGCATGTGCGTCGAGTTGACGTGCGAGTCTGAACACAACACGCCTGCGTCGTGAAGCTCTCCTTAACACTCGGTCATGTGCGTCGAGTTGACGTGCGAGTCTGAACACAACACGCCTGCGTCATGAAGCTCTCGTTAACACTCGCGCATGTGCTTTGAGTTGACGTGCGAGTCTGAACACAACACGCGTGCGTCGTGATGCTCTCGTTAACACTCGGTCATGTGCGTCGAGTTGAGGCTTGAGTTTGAACACAACACACCTGCGTCATGAAGCTCTCGTTAACACTCGGTCATGTGCGTCGAGTTGACGTGCGAGTCTGAACACAACACGCCTGCGTGGTGAAGCTCTCGTTAACACTCGGTCATGTGCGTCGAGTTGACGTGCGAGTCTGAACACAACACGCGTGCGTCATGAAGCTCTCGTTAACACTCGCGCATGTGCTTTGAGTTGACGTGCGAGTCTGAACACAACACGCCTGCGTGGTGAAGCTCTCGTTAACACTCGGTCATGTGCGTCGAGTTGAGGCTTGAGTTTGAACACAACACACCTGCGTCATGAAGCTCTCGTTAACACTCGCGCATGTGCATCGAGTTGACATGCGAGTCTGAACACAACATGCATGCGTCGTGAAGCTTTCGTTAACACTCGCGCATATGCATCGAGTTGACGTGCGAGTCTGAACACAACATGCATGCGTCGTGAAGCTCTCGTTAACACTCGTGCATGTGCGTCGAGTTGACGTGCGAGTCTGAACACAACACACGTGCGTCGTGAAGCTCTCGTTAACACTCGCGCATATGCGTTGAGTTGACGTGCGAGTCTGAACACAACATGCATGCGTCGTGAAGCTCTCGTTAACACTCGCGCATGTGCGTCGAGTTGACGTGCGAGTCTGAACACAACATGCCTGCGTCGTGAAGCTCTTGTTAACACTCCCGCATGTGCGTCGAGTTGACGTGCGAGTCTGAACACAACACGGTTGCGTCGTGATGCTCTCGTTAACACTCGGTCATGTGCGTCGAGTTGAGGCTTGAGTTTGAACACAACACACCTGCGTCATGAAGCTCTCGTTAACACTCGGTCATGTGCGTCGAGTTGACGTGCGAGTCTGAACACAACACGCCTGCGTGGTGAAGCTCTCGTTAACACTCGGTCATGTGCGTCGAGTTGACGTGCGAGTCTGAACACAACACGCGTGCGTCATGAAGCTCTCGTTAACACTCGCGCATGTGCTTTGAGTTGACGTGCGAGTCTGAACACAACACGCCTGCGTGGTGAAGCTCTCGTTAACACTCGGTCATGTGCGTCGAGTTGAGGCTTGAGTTTGAACACAACACACCTGCGTCATGAAGCTCTCGTTAACACTCGCGCATGTGCATCGAGTTGACATGCGAGTCTGAACACAACATGCATGCGTCGTGAAGCTTTCGTTAACACTCGCGCATATGCATCGAGTTGACGTGCGAGTCTGAACACAACATGCATGCGTCGTGAAGCTCTCGTTAACACTCGTGCATGTGCGTCGAGTTGACGTGCGAGTCTGAACACAACACACGTGCGTCGTGAAGCTCTCGTTAACACTCGCGCATATGCGTTGAGTTGACGTGCGAGTCTGAACACAACATGCATGCGTCGTGAAGCTCTCGTTAACACTCGCGCATGTACGTCGAGTTGACGTGCGAGTCTGAACGCAACATGCCTGCGTCGTGAAGCTCTTGTTAACACTCCCGCATGTGCGTCGAGTTGACGTGCGAGTCTGAACACAACACGGTTGCGTCGTGAAGCTCTCGTTAACACTCGCGCATGTGCGTTGAGTTGACGTGCGAGTCTGAACACAACACGCCTGCGTCATGAAGCTCTCGTTATCACTCGGTCATGTACGTTAAGTTGACGTGCGAGTCTGAACACAACACGCGTGCGTCATGAAGCTCTCGTTAACACTCGCGCATGTGCTTTGAGTTGACATGCGAGTCTGAACACAACACGCCTGCGTCGTGAAGCTCTCCTTAACACTCGCGCATGTGCGTCGCGTTGACGTGCGAGTCTGAACACAACACGGCTGCGTTGTGAAGCTCTCGTTAACACTCGCGCATGTGCGTTGAGTTGACGTGCGAGTCTGAACACAACACGCCTGCGTCATGAAGCTCTCGTTAACACTCGGTCATGTGCGTTAAGTTGACGTGCGAGTCTGAACACAACACGCCTGCATCGTGAAGCTCTCATTAACACTCGGTCATGTGCATCGAGTTGACGTGCGAGTCTGAACACAACACGGCTGCGTCGTGAAGCTCTCGTTAACACTCGCGCATGTGCGTTGAGTTGATGTGCGAGTCTGAACACAACACGCCTGCGTCGTGAAGCTCTCATTAACACTCGCGCATGTGTATTGAGTTGACGCACGAGTATGAACACAACACGCATGCGTCGTGAAGCTCTCGTAAACACTCGCGCATGTGCGTTGTGTTGACGCGTGAGTCTGAACACAACACGCATGCATCGTGATGTCATTCCTACCTTTCTGGACCTTGAAAATGGTAGTTGCGTTGGATCTCTATGGAGGTACAGAAACCTCTCAAACTTCATCAAACATATCTTAATTTGTGTTCCGAAGATGAATGAAGGTCTTACAGATGTGGAATGACACGAGGGTGAGTAATCAATGACAGAATTTTCATTTTTGGGTGAACTAACCCTTTAATATATTTTTTTTATCTTATGACTTAATAAAGCGGTGTATAATATGTAAAATTAGTAATTGTTGTACAAAAGTTTTAGTTGAATTATAAGGTGGTTAACTGTAGGAGAATGTCAAGACTACTGTGCCATCAGATGAAATCGATTAATCGCATCTAACAAAGGTTTGTAAATATATAACGTGTGTACATATTTTTGTGTTTGTTTCTTAAACACACTAATTTGAGGCAGTTAGTAAATTAAATTCTAAACACCTAAAAACATTTATTTCTTTTTAATTCTTTGTTTGGTAAAATTAAGACCAAGAACTGAAAATGTTTACCGTAATAAAAGCGAAATGTTATGACGTAATGAACACTGTTTTCTTTCGGTAATAAAAATTTCACTAAACTTTTAACTAAGGTTTTAAGCTCTCAAACTCTGTAACCATCGAGCATGGATCAAAATAGCATGATAATGCAGTATTAACCCTACACACTTTACCTTTGACGGGTTTCTGAGGGGAAAAAATGCAACGTTTTGGATTTTCTAATTATTTTTTGTACAAACTAGCGGCACACCACTCTCATCGCTGATCTGTTTCCAGGACAACGGCCCTTTCCTACGCCCCCGCCCTTCCGACGTGCTCACGCTGACTAAAATCACATGACCTCTCTCAGCCAACCAGAATCGGCGGCTCCAGTTGAATTGCGGGTTCAAAACTCTATCGGTTAAATTTGTAAAGTTGCAAGAGTTTGAACGAATCCTTCTTTCACGGTTCAATAAACCCGAATATTGTCATAGCTGACTTCATTTAACACTCTATTATGGCTCATAAACAGATCTACTACTCGGATAAATACACAGATGATCACTATGAATACCGGTAAGGAGGTTTGAGCTGCTTCAAGGCCTCGTCGCGGCGTGTTTGTTTAAATGTCATTCATTTAATTTCACATCAGTGTTGAATTGAATCTTAATTGATTGCTTAATAAAGTTAGGTAATATAGTTGAGCGGCATGTGTTAATGTATTCACAAAGCTACGGATTTGATTGTCTCTCATGTGCTTTTAGTCCAGTGACGTCATTCTCTACGCGTCGTGTTCATGTCAGTCTCGATATTTGTTATTTGAAAGTAATTGAATGTTGTTCATTGTCATTTGTGATGGCAGGCATGTCGTGTTACCGCGAGAACTGGCCAAACAAGTGCCCAAATCCCACCTGATGTCGGAGGATGAGTGGAGGAGGCTGGGCGTGCAGCAGTCGCTGGGATGGGTGCATTACATGATCCATGAACCAGGTCTGGATATATACAAACACACACATTCATCATGACAAGATGTGTGTGTTTGCTCTGAAGTCAGCTGATCTATGACCATGTGATCTGAAGATCCAGAAGATCCTGATATTCAGGATTTTTCTATATATAGTGGAATTCAATGGAGCCTAAACGGTTGAAGGTCAAAATTATAGTTTACAGCGATCCCAGACGAGAAATAAGGGTCGTATCTAGAGAAACCATCGCTCATTTTCTAAAAAAAAATTACAATTTTATACGTTTTAACCATAAATGCTCATCTTGAGCAAGCTCTCTTCTTCTCTATTTGAATTCCAGCAGTGTAGACGCTGCTAAGTGTATTACTGCCCTCCACAGGTCAAAGTTTGAACTAATTGTTATATACTTGCACTAGCATATTGTATATGACAATTTCGTCTTATCTAGTGAAACGATCTGTCATTTTCCCCAAAAAAGTAAAAATGATATACTTTTTAACCACAAATGCTTGTCTTGCACTGCTCTGCGATGCGCCACGCATTACGTAATCACGTTGGAAAGGTCATGCGTGATGTTAGGGGTGTGCGATATCACGATTTTTGATCATGGACGATTAAAATGTCTCCACGATCTGCTTATGAAGAAATATCACAGTATCAGTTGCAGTTCTAGCACCTCCAACTCAACATACTGTACAACGTACATTCACATCACATTGTAATGCAGAGGTAGAGTAATATTAACGGGACACTTCAATTCACAAAAGGTGTTGATGTGCTGGTCTAACATGCGTTTTTCAGAACGCGTACACCAGAAGCGCACAGGCCCTAAAAGCCTTTCAAACAGCGATAACAAATTACTAAGTTATCTTTCGAAGCTGATTGCTCTAATACTGTCACAAAAAGTTTACATAAACTCAGTTGGTTATGTCTGAAGTGAAAGTAAATGTTTGAGAGCGAATTGGATGTGTGGCTGTTTATTAGAGATACGTGCAGGTCTTTAAAGTGACAGAGCAGCCTGTATTAACCATGCTGTCGCTTGTCCTTAAAGGGATAGTTCACCCAAAACTGAAAATTCTGTCATTATTTACTCACTGTAATGTTGTTTCAAACCAGTATTCATTTCTTTCTTGTGCAGAACAAAAACATATATTTTGGAGAATGTGGGTAACCAAACAGTTGCTGGTCCCCATTGACTTCCACAGTAGGAAAAACATATTCTAGTCACTGTGGACCAGCAACTGTCTGGTTACCCACATTCTTCAAAATAACTTTTATTTTCAACAGAAAGAAACTCATTAGGGTTTAAAACAACTTGAGAGAGTAAATTATGACAGATTTTTTTGGGTTAACTATCCCTAATAAAATAAAACACACAGAGAAAATCACCCACTGCTCTTGACTGAGAACTTTAATACATTAGCTCTATTAAAGGTGCAGTATGTAATATTTTTGCAGTAAAATATCCAAAAACCACTAGGCCAGTGTTATATATTTTGTTCACTTGAGTACTTACAATATCCCAAAACTATTTGTAAATCCTGAGAAAATTGCAATTTTAACCAAGGCTCCGGGACGTGTGAGGAGTCGCCTGTTAATGGCGTCATACCCGCGTTACCCTCGGTTTCCGGTTTTATTTTGTAGAAACCATGGAAACACCAAAGACGCTTTAATATATTACATGTTTTAATAGACGAGAACAACTGTTTTGATATATTTATAGACAGAAAACTAATTATTGTTACATAGCTCAACACGTTTAGTCTTATTGTTTAAATCTAATTATCTTGATTTTTTGCAAGTACCATACTTTGACATGCCTCAGAGAAAAAAAACCCTATTTTGTCAAGTAGCTAACATAGCATAATCAGATGCAGCTTTATTTTTAGTAACAGTAATACAGAATTTTCTCCATCATATGTTTTAAAATTAATTGCATGCCATTTATCAACACAAGCCATCCAGCATTTAATATGATATTGTAAAATCGATCTATCTTACTGCAGTGTGTAACAGTGTCTCACAGCAGCCGCTGAGCGAACGCTCAGAGTAACGTTATAACATCATTTTCAACACACTCAAATGTATCTAATATGATAAACAGAGCTGCATTACCTCATACTCATGACCGGAAAAGCGGAATCGGCGCCGGCGACTGTGTCATAATAAAAGTCCCGCTGCTCGTTAGGCGTGTGTTGATCAATCGCTCCAGCTCCTCGTTCAGCTCCACACTCGCTCCTGCTCTGCTTCATACTACAGTAACGTTAATAATCTCATCCATGAACATGATTTCTTCCCGAGTCCTATTCTGATTGTTTGCACCGGCTGTGAGGTGAAGACCACATGTCCCAAGATTCTGCACTCAAACTTGCAATCATCAAGCTACGCCTTTGTTTTGAATAGGCCTCTTGCGGACAGAAATATTTAAGAATAAGTGTATAAATTATACAGTTAAGTCTAGTGTTTTATCTTTATATTTGTTCATTTAATTTTTTACTTGAATGCTGCTGTTAAACATAATGAAAAAAAAATAATGCACTGTTGATTTCATTTGTATAATGTGTAGTCTGTCTTTTTCTTTTAATAACAAAGATAAAATAATGACAAAGATTATCTTTGCCACTTTGGCCTAAATGTCTGCCATTCTTTTTTTATTTCATATTGTTATTTTGTAAGGCTTTGTTTTTAAAATAGGGGAATTAGTTTGGCTGTAATGCTCAGTCACTTGCAGAATTGTAAAACCAACATGAAGAATCGTGATAAAATCGTGATTTTCCTGAAAAAAAATTGTGATATGATATTTTTGCCATATCTTTCCAACGTGATTACGTCATGTGTGGCACATCGCAGAGCAGTGCAAGAAGAGCATTTGTGGTTTACTATTAATAAGCACTAATTAGTAGTTTGAAGCAAAAGTCGTTGTTATTAGTGAGAATTGGACCCTAATCTAAAGTTGTGATCTTTTGATCAAATAAATGAAAGACGAATAACCTTTTGCTTTTGTATTTTCTTTCGCCCCCCAGAACCTCATATTCTGTTGTTTAGGAGACCTCTACCAAAACAATGACAGTGGCGTGTGTCGGCTGCTCTTCTGGAACATTCCTGTGGTTGAATGTGATATATTCAGTGAATACTGGAGAACTTCACCTCGTTTCTGGACTCCTATGACCATGATTTGTGCTTGGACGGAATCAAGAAATTATGGGAAATTTTCAGTGAAAATTCTAAGGGCTCTTAACTTAAAAAACAAAAAACAAACAAAAAGCATGTGACCCAAGTGCCTCTCTGGGTGAAGCCAAACCTTTGTGTGTTGAATAAAAGTCTGTGATGCAACATCAAGTGTTTAGAAAACTAAATCAGTGTTTTTATGGCTGAACTAAAGGACAATGCAAATTATTTTGGGGGGGATAAAAGAAGTACTGTATGCTTAAAAGGGAGATCATTTGTGTGTATCTAGGAAATTATGCATTGGCCAAGATTCTTAGTTTGCATTAATTTTTCAGGGAAGGCAAATGGTATACTGTAAAAACACTTTGTGATGTTTAAATGGTGATACAAAACTTGAACTGTCTGTTTAAAAAGTAGTTATAGAGCCATGATGACAGCACTATCAGCAACTGCGCTTCTTGAAAACAGGGTTTATAGGGATAAAAGAACAAGTTTTTACCTTTCATAACAACATTACATTTCAAAAAGAATAGAATTATGACCTATTTTATTCTTGCTGCTCTTTATAATAAAATGAAAATGCCGCCTCATGCCTGTTTTCTGTGTAGTTCCTCTGTCAGCACAACTCAACTTCCAACACAAGATGGCGCCACATCGCAACTAGTGCTTTGGTTCGTTTTGAATAACATTCATTTGAAATGGCAGGTGTACGTAAAGTGTTAGTTCACTTAAAAATGAAAATTCTGTCATCATTTACTCACCCTCAAGTTGTTCCAAACCTGTATTAATTTCTTTGTTCTGCTGAACACAAAAGAAGATATTCTGAAGAATGGGTAACTGAACAGATCTGGGGCACCATTGACTGTCATAGTATTTATTTTCCTACTATGGAAGTCAATGGTGCCCCAAAGTGGCCTGGTTACAAACTTTCAGCAAAATATCTTCCTTTGTACTCAGATGTTGTATTTAACTGTAACCAATTTTAAGATGAAACATTCATGTTGTATTCCTCATTTGTTACTTTAAATAAGAATATAATACATGTAAATTATAATACAAATGTGTTCCCATGTGTTGTTTATCGCCATGTTTTCAATTAGATTATGTGGTCAAAAAGCTCCACCTCACAGTTTCCCAGTCGAGTGATTTCCAAGCTTAACAAAAAATATGTTCAATTAACATTTTAATCAGTTACCTTTTACGTTTTTCACACTTGACTTCGACGCGAAATCTCTTCAGACACTGCAACGGTCGTGATATGACGTCACGCTTCGAAGCGTCTTTTTTATAAACATGAATTCAACATATAAAAAACAGTAATACACCTAAAATGTAAAAAAAAAAAAAAAAAAAAATCCAATCTACTCGACTTTACTGCAAAAATATCGTTTTTTTAATTCATCCAAGAGGTCACGCCGTGACATAGGCTACTGTATCTTCTACTGGTCACACGTTTTTACGTGATGCGAATTCAATCGCCGATTGGTAAAGTCATCGCGTCACTGCAGCGACTGTTAGGCCCCATTTACACTGCACGGTTCAAGTGACCCAATTCCGATTTTTTCCTCCCATGTGGCACAGATCGGATATGAGTCACGACCGTGTAAGCAGGAAAAAAGCGCATGGATTCCGATTTTCACAGATCGGTTTCAGGCCTCATTCATATGTGGTTATAAATCAGATATGAATCGGATACGTGCGTTTGCGCCTGCAGTGTAAGCGGACAGATCGGATATTCCCCTGTAAATGCGACTCCTGCGTCATTGAAAAGTGAGGGTTTTTTAACATTTCGCGGTACAGACATACCTATAACAAACGGAACATCTCTAGTTGACTGGCAGATTATTAATTTCATTTGTTTGTGTTAAATACAAGGCGATCTGACGTTGAAATGTGTTGCTCTTGAAATCACACTGAGTGCTCGTTGTCGCTGTTGTCAGTGACGACGGCTCGTGCACAGACGCGCGCTTCAGTCCCTATTCGTTCCATTGAAACCACAAAATAAGAAGCACACAAACTTGCAACTGCCCTTGATATACAATCACTGATGAATGCATTTGTTTTAATGACAAAAAAAAAACTAGTATAGGATGGCAGATTCGAGCCCATGAAGCTGTGAATATCTACCCGTACCCGAATATTCTTCAATTCGCACGCATCCAGCGGAGCTGCATATGTCGTGAAGAATTTGTATTATTTTTATATAGGGAACTATTGCATTAAAAGGGTTTCTGTATGAATTCATGTCAATAAATTAAGCTCAATGTACCACTGAAATTGATTTGTGATGTCATATAGGCTATTTTTGGTACGTTTCGCCAAGTGCAGTGTAAAAAGGAGATATCCGATACAGGTCACTTTTAAAAGAAATGTAAGCACGTCGTCCAAAAAAATCGGATATGGTCAAAAGATCGGATCTGTGCATTAAGACTTGCAGTGTAAAGGCGGCCTTAGAAGCTCCGGTTCCTATAGAAACAGTGAGACGCGAGACGCGCATTTAGGACTGCGCATGCGCTTTGCTTGATCCAGCCTGAAAAATACCGTTTTTTTGCCATGATTTGAGCGTTTAGAAACAAAATTTATGTGACATTTGTTGTCAGATTTCATTGGTGATTTCAAATATGAAATTTAATCGAAAGCTTGGCAAACAGCTTTGGAGAATTTGATGTTTCCCCATTCAAAGAGATAGGAGCTGCACTTGAATGCCCGAGAGCAGTTTCAAAGATGGCCGCCGAGTGAAATGACTTGTCTTAAAGGTACTTTGATACTATTCATCCTAAATATAGGTGACAGACATTAGTAATGTTCAATACTATTTAGGACAGATAGGGTGGATAATATGCACATTAGGATGCAGGGATGAACTTTGGAACGCAGCGAAAAACGAAACTTTTCGCATGAGCTTGCGTTTCCGGTCTGACACATTCATTTGAATCGGTTTGAATGGAAGTTAATGGAACGAAAAGTGCAGTGTGAACGCCCCTTTAAGCCTATATACGGTCATAATTTACACAGACTTTTTAAAAATATCAGATTTCTATAGAGTACCTCAGGGATGACGTGTTTTTGTTGGCAAAACCTGGAAGCAAGTTAGCATTTTAGGACTGCCGGTTCCATTGCCCTAAAGTCTATGGGTTTTTTGCTAAATCACCTGAAATAAAGTCTGTAGTTAACAAAGCCTCTAAATATTCTCACATTTTGATCTATGACATAAAACACACCAGTTATAACCCGCTTGTGATTTTTTTAAACCTTTATTGTGTCTGAAAAACGGCGGTTGCTAACAAGTTGCTAAAAGGGAGTACTTCCTTTGGCGGGACTTTAGACGTCATCATGACAAACAGGATATTTGGACAGCATTTCTCATGAAAAAGTGGATAAGTATTCATACACAGCGCAGATCATAATCAGCGAGCATGTTTTTAAATAAAGTTTGAGGAAGTTTGGTGGTGACGACGTTGATCCGCGACCATGGTGTGCTGTAGTCCGTTTATAGCCTACTGTTAGCTTTTTATATCTGACGACTTTATTTAGGCTTCAAAATGTATAAATGTTCTGTTAACTTGTAAAGATTATCTTGATAGACAAAACGTGTAAGTGTCACCCTTTGTTAAACACAGAGCTTATTTTTTGCGATTTTCCAAAAGTCTGTGGGAAAAATGCATAGGCTTTCGATTGAGGGAACCCGTGCGCCGCTAACTTCCGGGTTGGCCTACAAAAACACATCATCCCTGAGGTACTCTATTACTGTCGTTTTTATAAAAGCACACTGTAGGCTGCGTTTTATTATTGGCGACACGAGCCCTGTTTTGTTTCTCAAAACAGCTAATGCGGATATAAAAGATTTGATTGAATGTTGCTGCTAAATATCTGGACTTTACCTGAAATATATTTAAGATGAAAATCAGACTTCAACAGCTGTCAAAATGACAAAAGCCACTAGTTTTGCACTGTCTCTTCACTGGGTGGAGTGATAATAATAAATATTCCCGGAACTGTGGAGCATGACAACTCTACTTACAAATGCTTGTCTGCGTTGTATCAAAGTGAGCTTTAATGAAATACACATGGCGTTACATTCACTCACTTGTGGCTGGATCTCTCTCATTTCCTGTTTCTGAACCGCATCCTGTATGTGGCAAAAGATGCTCCTGATGAATATAGGAGGAGGTGAAAGTCTGAAAACCACAATATTAAACCACACAATGGTTTCATATGCTCACATCGGAAAATAACTCTTTTAAAATGTTTGCATTTAAGAATCTTGTAGAATTTAAAGAATTTATGAAGTAATTAAATGTTTGACAACTGCAGCATGATACTGTTTAGCATGTTGCATGCAGCGGCCAAAAGTGATGTCCGGCCTATAACCATTTATAAAAATATTATATATAGAATATTAATTATATAAAAATATTTCACCCCTTTCACAAGATGTAATATAAGTCTCTGGTGTCCCCAGAATGTGTCTGTAAAGTTTCAGTTCAAAATACCCCACAGATCATTTATTATAGCTTGTCAATTTTGCCCCAATTTGGGTGTGAGCAAAAACACGCCGTTTTTGTGTGTGTCCCTTTAAATGCAAATGAGCTGCTGCTCCCGCCCCCTTTCCAGAAGAGGGCGGAGCTTTAACAGCTCACGCTTCGGTTGCTCAACAACAACAAAGCTGGAGAATCTCACGCAGACAAAATGACGAAAGTGTTCATCCTTACATTGTTCAAACTGGAGTTTCGACACTGATGGAGAGACCTTTGGGTAAGGATAAATGATGAGGGCAGGACTGACCTTGATAAAAACTACAGCTCAAAATGTTCCAGATACATTTAAAAACATGGTTAAAGTCTCTGACAAATATTAGAAATATGATTTATTGTGGTTACAACCTCTAATGTGGAGGACAAAAAATATTCTATACAGTCAAAATATATCTGTTTAGATAAACACACTGGATTATTTCAATAACACAACAGGAGGTTCAGGAATTTAACAGACTGTTATAAACACAAACATTGCTTTCACTAACACGAGCCGTTGTCATTTGCTCTCGAGGATGGAAGGGCTACAAATAGAAGTATGCAAACGGTCATAGAAAGCAGTTGTCATCAGCCTCAGAGGCCCGTCTCACTGTCTGCAGCTGTCTCACTGCGCACGTCCTCGACAACTGTCTTAAACGGCCTGGAATCCCGGACATTCGCCGATGGGATCTCTGATCCACGGAGCAGGAACACGGAGCCGCTGTGAGTGTGTGTTTGCATCATGGGCCTGAAGCACCACACACCAGTAGTGTGATGTGAGTGTGTGTGTGTGTGTGTGTTTGTAAGTGCTCTCGTCCAAGCGTCCGTCCCTGGAGTCAGAAAATGATGCCATGATGAGCGATAATGACCTGGTTCAGAGAACACCCTGTCCATCACAGCTCTCCTACAGGACAACAAGAATAACAGTGATAAACAACAAATACATAACCATCATCATCATCACCAACATATGCTGATGCTGAGACCTTCATCCAAATCTATATATATATATCTATATATATCTATATATCTATATATATATATATATATAAAACTAGATAAAAAAAGGTTAGTTGAGACAAACTTTAAAGCCTAGCTTGAAAGTTTGAATAAGTTTTAAAATTTTGGAAGTTTGAATGTTTTGAAATAAAGCCTATCAGTAAATAGATGGATAGATAAGTAAAGTCAAGTCAAGTCACTTTATTTATATAGCGCTTTTTACAATGCAGATTGTGTCAAAGCAGCTTTACATTGATAACTGATATATAAATTTAGCTGCACAGCAGCTCTCAAAGAATAGTGTCAATGCAGCAGATCAAAGCACTGTTGAATATCAAATGTCAAGTCAAATGTCAAGTGTCCCAGACTAAGCAAGCCAAAGGCGACAGCGGCAAGGAACCCAAACTCCAACAGGTGACATCAGGTGGCAAACAAGTGGCAAATAGGTGTTAAAATGGAGAAAAAAACCTTGGGAGAAACCAGGCTTAGTCGGGGGGCCAGTTCTCCTCTGGCGAACAGTGCTTTGTTATGATTCAGGTTGCTATCATAAGTCCGATAGAATCGCAACATTCAAAGTATTTATTTCAGTTCCATCCAGTTGAGGATCGTATTCATCATGCCGATATGGACAGTTTGTTGAGCTGATAAACGTGACTTAATGTGTTGTTAACATGATTAGCATGCTGTTAGCATTTGTATCATCTTGTTAGCATGATTTAACACATTGCTAGCATGTTGCTAACAATATTACCATTGCTATCATGTTGTTAACATGATAAGCATGTTACTAGCATGATTTAACCTGTAGCTAACATGATAAACACATTGCTAGCATGTTGTTATCATGATTTAGCATGTCATTGCTATCATGTTATTAAAATGATTAGCATGTACCTAACATGATTAGCACATTGCTAACATGTTGCTATCATTATTTAACATGTTGACAACATGATTAGCATGTTGCTAACATGATTTAGCATGTCATTAACACATTGCAAACATGATTAACATGTTGCTATCATGATTTAACATGTTAACATGATTTGCACAATGCTAGTACAAATTAAGACATGGTAACATTTTTCTAACATGATTACCAAGTTGCTAATATTTTGCTAACATGATTTTGCACATTGCTAACATGTTGCTAAAATGTTAACACATTGCTATCATGTTATTAATAAGATTAGCATGTTACTAACATGATTAGCACATTGCTAACATGTTTCTATAATGATTTAACATGTTGACAACATGATTAGTATGTTGCTAACATGATTTAACATGTTGTTAACATATTGCTAATATGATTAACATGTTGCTGGCTTGATTTAACATGTTAACATGATTAGCAAAATGCTAGTATGTTGCTAGCACGATTTAGCACATTGGTAACATTTTGCTAAAATGATTCCCATGTTGTTAAGATGATTTAGCAAATTGTTAACATGTTGTTAATATGTTGTTAACATTATAAGCACATTGATAACATGAATTAACACATTGTTAACATGTTATGAGCATGTTATCAGCACATTGTTAGCAGGATTAGTATGTTTTGCTAACATGATTAGGGTTGCCAACTTTCTGAAATGGAAATAAGGAACGGGATTGGGGGGGGGGGGGGGGGGGGGGGGTGATATAATATATTTCATACATTATAGAATATTATAATACAACTTATTAGGCCTATATATATATATATATATATATAGAATAGCAAAGCAGGCCTAATCAATATACAAGACTGAACCACATAGATGTGAATTATAAAGGCTATCATGATCATTTTTCCAACAATCAACCATGGATTTGTTAAGTTTATAATACGTTTTATTTTTAACTTAAACAAATAGAACATATAACATTCAAAACTCAACGGCTTAGACTGCATTTGAAGAAAAATAAACACAACAGTTTTCTGTAGCCTTGTGCAAACTTATTCAATAGAATTAGACTTCTAGAATCTTCTTTCCAGTGCAAAAAGTAATATTTTTAATTTAATTATACAACATTTTAAGGAAGTGTAGTGCAAATATCTTTATATAATTATACTTCCATTATAGTTAACTTTCTTTCCAGTGCAAAACAATAATACATAAAAAAACAGCTAATAAAGAAAATATAAAATATTGCACTCAAATACTGCATTCAAGCAATACTACGCCTGTATGTATGCACATGGAAAATCTCACAGAAACAAATAAACCTCCAGAATAAGTACATTGTGCAGCTATTTTTTCCATGTGTACTTTTTTTGATTTCTTGCAGCAGCGAGTAGTTGTTTGTCCTGTAGAGCTGCACTGTAGAACTCTGTACAAGACATCTCATAATTCAGAGTGATGATCAGCTCACTTTTTATTAGTCCAACTGAACATTTGTTTCGTACATCTGACCATTTATTTTTCATTGCCGAGAACACCCTCTCCACATACCCAGTGGAAGATGGGATGCTGAGGACAAAGGACACCACAGCAAGGATGTTTGGGAGATCAGCTGCCTGTAGAACTGCCATCCACTTCTCTGCTGTTCCCTTGGACACCCAGTCATCATGCTCTGTGAGATGCTTTAGAATGTTGTTGGCAGTAACACACTCATCATAAAGCATATCCATGGAGATGTTTTGCGTGCTAACCAGGTGAAGCTGCTCAATGATCTTCTCCATGCCATCATAAGAGATCCTCCCAGATGTCAGAGAGAGGGGCTGTAGATGGAAAAGCCAGTTGTCTTCTGAAAAATTGAACCATTTTTGTATGTATGTAATGGCAGTGTTTAAGAAGGCTGTAAACTCCTGTCTGGCAACATCAGCATCAGATGGAGAAAGACGCTGAAGCTTTTGTTTAGTTAGGTAGCCATAAAACCCATCATCTCTTCTCTGAGATAGTTTTGTCAGAAAAGAGTGCATGATGGCATAGAGGTCAGCTGATGTGGTGTCATTCCTCTCCAGCTTTTTGACCACTTCTTCAAAGAGGGTCAGGATGTTGTTACAAAAGAGGAGATACACCTCCACAAGATCAGGCTCGTCGTCCTCAATGCCAGCAGCATTGCTTGTTAATTTCAGCAATGTTTGCAGGTGCCTTGGACAGTCAACACCCATGCTAATGAAACAGGACTTGAGAGCAGTCCAGTTCTGGAGCAGGCGACTGATTGCAGGGTTGAGTGACAGCCATCTGGTCACCACATGGCGCATGACTTCATGGAACTCGACATCACAAAAGGCACAAAACTCCTTCAGAGACTCTCTCCTTTTTGCAGAGATGGAAAAGAAACTGTAGACCTTCAGAACTACATTTTCTATGTCGACTGAGAGCTGATCCAGGGCATACTTTATGGTGTTATGGACAATATGCGCATGGCAGTTGCCTCTGAGGAGATCACTGTTTGAACTTTTTAATTTTGAGAATACTGAATTGTGGATTCCATAATTGACATTTGAATTGTCTGCACTGAATGCAGACACATGATCCAAAGTCAGGCCCAGGTTTCCAAGAGAGCTCCGAATTGTAGTGACTATTCCCTCAGCAGATTCATCTGGATTTTCAACAAAATCTATCAACTTGTTCATGACCCCGCTCTCTGCAGTGAAAAACTGTACAGCCAAGGGAAACATCTTGCGATTGCCCTTGTTAGATGCATCAGTTTGAATAGAGAATGGACGTGGATTCTCAGCACTTTTTAATTTGTTGATCACCTCCTGTACTGCCTTTGGGGCAAGGACTTCTGTGACTAGTGCCTCTGCTTTTGTTCTCCCACAGGACATCTTCTTGACAATATTAGAATCGCTCAGTGTTCGGTGACAGAGCTTAAGCCCACAGTCAGAACTGTTGTAGCTCAAATTGTGGTTCACTGTATGATATACATGTGCTAGCTCAGCAGCAGTGACCTAAAGAAAGAGATATACAATTTCACTATTTGTAAGCCTATGCTTTGAGTAGGCTTAGTTATATGAACTATTTGGTGGTTGGACTGTTGGACTGAATGTCTGTAAAAGTCTGTCTCTTTCTGTGTGTGTGTGTGTGTGTGTGTTCTTGTTTATATTACATCGTGGGGACCAAATGGCCCCACAATGTAATAAAAACCTGAGATCACCTACATTGTGGGGTCCAGCCAGCGGTCCCCACGAGGGAAATGGATTAATAAACATACTAAAAGATGTTTTTTTGAAAATGTAAAAATGCAGAATGTTTCCTGTGATGGTTAGGTTTAGGGATAGGGGTAGGGTAGGGGGATAGGAAGTACGGTTTGTACAGTATAAAAACCATTACGCCTATGGAGAGACCCCACTAAGATAGGTGCGCCTGTCTGTGTGTGTGTGTGTGTGTGTGGTTTATACATAGGCCTATTTTAGGTTAGGCCTACCTAAGTATTAGCCTAAGCCATATAGAAAAAAAATAGATAGCCTATATTGAAATATAGCATTTTAAAGTGTCAAAAACAAATTTCAAGTGTCATTTGAATAAACTTTGCTAATCTTTGAACCCCCTTCAAAGACCCCACCCTTTTTTAAACCTTGAGCTATCTAAATCCATAATTATTTCCCTCCTCCAGATACCTTATTAAGAAACCCATCAGAAATGATTGACATATTATGAGGGAGTGGGAGACAGGAACACAACAAGGGGGAACACAGGGGAGATGTATATGGAATGTTAGGCTAAACCTATACTATCTCTTTTAATATAATCACTTTCTTATCAACTATATTTGAGTTTTAAAAATCCACATGATTACATAGCCTACCATATCAGCCTCTGGAGTCGTCTGACGGACAAGGAACCTTGACATCGCTCCCTCCTGTGCCCGCAGCCTCTCGCTCCTCTTGTGATTATCGCTTGATGCGTGCTGCTTAATATCACACACTCCGCCGTGACAAACAGAAAAAACGCGACGGCATATGGTACAATTGGCCTTGTATTCATTGTCCCTCAGGCATTCCAGCCACGGGTAGTCATTTTCCCATTCAGTTCTATATTTTTGTGCTCTTTTCTTTTTCGCCGGCGGCTCGGAGGTAGTCATTTTTACATTTCCCGCTGTTGTCACTTGTCGTCATCGTTGCTACGATACGTGACTCACAATGACTGAAACGACCAATTAAAAGGGCATTCTCTGATGATGTTCCAAGATGGTAAAAGCGCTACGCTGATCATAGACAAACAGGGGAGAAATTAGTAGGCCTATCTGCCGCACACTGCAAAAAATGACTGTGATTTTAACAGTAAAAAACTGTGAAAATGTCTGTCATGGATTTGCACTGAATTGATTCTCAAAAATACGGAACAAAGTGCGTTCCGTATCAGTTCAATACGGAACAAGACTTTTATGTGTCAAATACGGGACGATTCCGTATTATACGGAACGGTTGGCAACCCTAAACATGATTAACATGTTGCTAGCATGATTTAACAATTCATTACCATGTTGCTAACATGATTTACCAATTTGCTAGCATGTTGCTAACATGATTAACACATTGTTAACATGATTACCATGTTATTAAAATGATTAGCACATTGCTAACATGATTTAGCACGTTGCTAGCATGAATTAGCATGTTGTTAACATGTTAACATGATTATCACATTGATAGCTTGATTTATCACATTGATAACATGTTGTTAACGTGATAACATGTTGCTAGCATTTTTGTTTGTTAACATGATTAGCATGTTGTTAACATGATTTAGCATATTGCTAACATTTTGCTAACATGATTAGCACATTGATAGCTTGATTTATCACATTGATAACCTGTTAAAATAATTTCATTTTGCTAACATGTTTGTTAACATGATTAGCAGGTTGTTAGCATGATTTAGCGTATTTTGCTAACATGTTGCTAACATGATTAGTACATTGATAGCTTGATTTATCACATTGATAACATGATTACCATGTTGTTAAAATGATTAGCACATTGCTAGCATGATTTAACGTTGCTAGCATGAATTAGCATGTTGTTAACATGATTAGCACATTGATAGCTTGATTTATCACATTGATAACATGTTGTTAACAATTTCATGTTGCTAGCATTTTTGTTAACATGATTAGCATGTTCCTAACATGAATTAGCATGTTGATAGCTTGATTTATCACATTGATAACATGTTGTTAACAATGTCATGTTTGCTAACATGATTAGCATGATTTAACATTTTGCTAGTATGATTTTGCACATTCCTAGCAAATTTCCTACATCTAACTGACCTTCAGTACCAGCCCTAAACCTGATGAGGCAGCAATTCTAAATGTGGAAAAGCATTCTAAATAAATAATGCATATATTTTTGGTTCAGCTTTGTAAATACTGGATGAAGGCACTTCCACCTTCCTGCTCAGTGATGGTTTGATTTCAAACACGCTTGAAATCAAACACTAACAGTTAAAGTTTGGGATCGGTAAGATTTTGGAATGTTTTTGAAGTCTCTTCTGCTCACCAAGACTGATCAAAACTACAGTAAAACCAGTAATATTGTAAAAATATTTTAACAGTTTTAACTGTTTTCTATGTGAATACACAGTAAAATGTGACCAGAGCTGAATTTTCAGCATCTTCAGTGTCACATGATCCTTCAGAAATGTGAACAAATTACACCTTTTATACCTGATAATTCCCATCTTTTCATTTCTTTCAGGAAATGTGCTCTAAAATCAAACACTGAACATCAAAAATGTTGTGATTTTTCACTCACCCACGCTTTCTTCCACTCCTGCAGGAGTGTGTTGTGTTCAGACAGAGCGTTTCTCCACTGATCCACATCTGTGTGAGGAACACCGGCCTCATCTGAGAGGAAACATGTGATACTTCATGTTACGGCCCTTCATACGTCACATTAGATGACCACCCACACTTTAAAGTTAGCAGCTTTACCTCTGCTGTTGAGCCGAAGGTCGACTTTTGAAGCATCATTTCCTGTTTCAGACACTGCTGTACACTCATACTGGACATCTTCATTCAAAGCTTCCTCCTTCAGCCAGCTGCTCACCAGCACGGCATCACGGGAAAGGACGTGTCTGTATTCAGTGACGGGAGTCTCGAGTCTCTGCCCATTTATGTGCCACTCAACACTTACATCTCTAGGACCTGAAGGAAAACTGCACTTACATATGGACCCTACATGAAATTTAGAGCTCCAATGCAAACACACACACGTGATTTTCATCAAGTCACACCCGGCAGTATCATGCTGTTTGTGCAGCACTGGATTATGACACACTCTCAAACTACATGCACAACCAACTGCACATTCAAATCAACACATGTATTTGCTTAGGTTTTTTTTAATGCATTCAGGTAATGAATAAATAATGGCATAGTCCTGGCATGAAACTCTAGATGGCGCTGGCTGAGGGGTCGAACACATTTGGTATACCGGAAGTGTTTGCTGTTAGCAGTCTGCAGAGCGCTTTCAGAAACCCTCCACCTTCCCCAGCTCCACCTGTCTAGATCTGCTATGGGGTTAATTCCTGTATGTTACATGTGCAGCAGCAGCAGCATGTCTTACATGATCACAGCAGTGTCTGTAAATCTATTGGCAGTAGCAAGTCTTGGTACTTGCTCTGCAGCAGCGTAGCAGATCTATTCCACCAAGAACAAATACATTAACACTGTCATATCCATTACCATGACAATCTCTATTACCATATCAATCTCCCAAGAGTTGAAATGACAGAAAAGTTTTAAATGAGTATTTCCAGGTCCAATACAAACTGAACATGTTGTTGACCACAGGACATTTATATGGAAGCTTGTTTCTGTCACAGGGTAAAAAAAAAAAAGGAAAAAAGGGAATTGCTACTTTTTATCTCAATTTTTTTTTTCTCAGAATTGTTTTTATCTCACAATTCAGACATTATAACTCATAATTGAGAGTTTACATCTTACAATTGTGAGAAATAAAGTCAGAATTGCGAGATATAAACTCACAATTGCGAGAAAATTTTTTGAATCGTGAGTTATAAACTTAGAATTTTGAGAAATAAAGTCAGAATTTTAAGATATAAACTCAGAATGGCAAGAAATTAAGTCAGAATTGCAAGACAAACTCGGAATTGTGATGAAATTGTTTGAATTGTGCGTTATAATCTCAGAATTGTGAGAAATAAAGTGTGAATTGCAAATTATTAACTTGGAATTGCTAGAAAAATGTCTAAATTGTGAGTTATAAACTCAGAATTTTGAGAAATAAAGTCAGAATTGTGAGATATAAACTCGGAATCGCAAGAAAATTGTTTGAATTGCGTGTTATAAACTTGGAATTTTGAGAAATAAAGTCAGAATTTTAAGATATAAACTTGGAATTGTGAGAAATTAAGTTAGAATTGCAAGACAAACTCGGAATTGTGATGAAATTGTTTGAATTGTGCGTTAAAATCTCAGAATTGCGAGAAATGAAGTAAGAATTGCAAGACAAACTCTGAATTGAGAAATAAAATCAGAACTGCAAGTTAAAAACTCAGTCAGAAAAGTTAGAATTGAGATAAAAAGTCGCAATTACCTTTTATTTTTATTCTGTGGCAGAAACAGGCTTCCTTAAATTCTGACTTGTCTCAGTTTTTCTGAGAAACATTTCACTGGTACAGGGTAAAATCACAGACACATACAGTACGTGTCGACACACAATCACTTTTCTGTGCAAAATTATATCCAATATTTTAACTTGTGACCTGGTAACTTTCACAGTAAACATAGGGATAAAAAAGTGAAAGTTTACAGATAGAAAAATAATTTTGTGATGAGTAACAGTTCATCCACCTAAAAAATTAGTTTCACCTTATAAGACGATTTAGATATTCTTTAGCTCAAATACATTTATGCATATGTCAGAAGCTTTTATCCAGTGACTAACACTGCATTCAAGATCGTATCAGATCATGATCTGGGAATCAAACCCATGACCCTGGCATTAATAGTGTCACTGCTCTACTTACGGCTTAAGCTATAAATACACAATTGTGTGTTATGCACAATAATACAAAGTGCTTTAACAAAAACATGAGCTTCACAGTTTAATCTTGCCATACTACTGTAACCGCACTACTGCAAACATTTAATCTGCTAACTGCCGTCAATCAAGTTGAACTTGTACCGAGCAGGTGACGTTCTTTAAACATGAATGTTGTCACATGTGTCACACTCGTTTAATGCCACTGTATGAAGCGATGGATTCACTGCCCTCTCTTCATAATGCACTAGAAGAGAGTCAATCATTTCAAAGATGCTAAACATGAATTATCCATCAGTACTGTTCAGAAGTTTGGGCTCAGTAAAGAAATGAATGCTTTTATTCAGAAAGATCAAAAGTGACAATAAAGACGACAAAATATGACAAGATTTATATTGCAAATAAATGCTGTTCTTTTGAACACTCTATTCATCAAAGAATCCTGAAATAAAAAGTATCTCACTTTCCAGCAGAACTGTTTTCAACACTGATAATGATCAGAAATGCTTCTTGAGCAGCCAATCAGCATATCAGAATGACTTCTGAAGGATCATGTGACACTGAAGACTGGAGTAATGATGCTGAAAATTCAGCTTTGATCACAGGAATAAATTACACTTTACTATATAAACAGTTATGTTGAATTTGAATAATATTTCACAATTGTACTTTATTTTTGATCAAATACTGTCTTGGTGAGCAGAAGACTTCCTGACCCCAAACTTCTGTACAATAGCACAAATAATACTTAAGACTTTTTTTTTTTAGAAAAAGTCAAGCAAATTTTAATAGATTTGTGCATTTTTGTAAAGATGAATTCATTACTTAGATTGTAAGTGTTATTAGTTTGCAGGCTGTTTTTAAAGTGCCCCAATTATTTTTTTTATTTTTCAGATATTCCCTTTCATGTAGTGTGTGATAGAGCTGTTTGTGAATATAAAAGATCAGCAAAGTTTCAAAGATCAGAGTTATTGTCTCCTGAAGACACAAGTGATTCTGAAACAAGTCATCAGTAATTCCAGTCTTACTTCCTGCTAAGCCCATTTGTAACATTTGCATAATGTAAAAACCTATGGTTTCCATTGGCTGCTTTCGAACAACATCTACTTTGCCCCGCCCACAAACACAGTAGTTGTAGCTGAGACTGGAAGAGTTTGGTTCATGTTGTTCATGTTGAGGAGACGCTGTTTTCTGCTGCCAAAGCAAAACCATTTACAAGGACTTTCTTCAGGATTCAGTCTCGCGCTGGAATTGATTCGGTAAAACTGACGCCATCATTACTGTTCGTATCGCTGTGTATCAAGAGCTGAGGAAGATCCGGAGCTGAAATCCATTTATGGTAATGGGAGTTTGGTTTACAATAAGCAGCCGACCAATCACAACAGACTGGGCCATCTGACCAATCAGAGCAGAGCAGGCTCTCGGAAAGGTGGAGTTTCGTGAGAACGGATCATTTATTGAACCGTTTCAGACACTGAGAGAAAAGAGCTGATGCTGCAATGTGTATTATGAGGAAATAAAGTGTTTTTTGACCTTGGATGCATGCAAACCTATTGTAGGAGAATCAGGAACCTTTGAAATGGCATAATAGAGGCACTTTAAACCACATGATATAATACACAGCTTCACTAACAGATCTGAACACAATAAACAGCATTTCACAAGTTTAAGCAATTCAAACTTTAATTCAGGCTCTCTAGCAAAAAAGATTTGAAGAAACTTTATACATCTTCAGTTTTTCTTATGTACATACAGTATATTTACACTGTACACGAGTCAGGTGAGACGCTTTCTCTCGCACTTTTCACAATTTACAGATTAAGACTCGCGTCTCCAGGTGAAACAATAATACAAACGCAGGAAAAGCTCAACCAAAATCATAAATTAAGATCTGAAATCTAAAACTGTAAAATAAAAGTCTAAAGAAGCGAATCTCTTTGTTATTTGTTCCTCATGCTCTTTTTTGAAAATAAAGGAGTAAAAAGAAAAGTTGGAGTGGCATCAGACGGTGTGCAGAACATGCAGACACACAAACACTTGTCTAAATACTCTTCCAATGAAGACTTCCTTCCCATAATCTGGAGGAGTATTGAGACAAGACTGGAGAGAGAGTGAGCAGAGGGAAACGGGTCAGAGGTCAAAGGTACCACTCACCCAGAGCCAGGCAGAAGAGCAGAAAGGCCTGGTGAGGGTGAACGGCCCAGGACTGCTCTCTCAAGAGAGGGGGGATCAGCCGCGGCCCCGCCACAGAGGAGGAAGATGATGAGGAGGAGGAGGAGGAGGAAGGGAGGACGGAGGGGCGTCCGCCGGAGGTGGGCAGGGACGGGACGTCGACGGGGGGAGGAGGAACAGCCAAGGATGCTGTGCAGGAAAGAGGAAAGTGGAAGGAGGAAATGGAGGGAGAGAGACAAATACAAGAGTGTGCTGAGAATCAGAGATGGACAGCAGATTCAGGAACGCCACGCAGAAAGCAGGGAACGACAGAGGGAAACGGCAGGAGAGAAGAACGTGTGAGGAGCGAACAGTCGAACCAAACACAACGTCAAACATCCACGACACATTTCACCCCAAAATCAAAAGAAAAAAGATTTCTTAATATTCTAGTTATCGTAATGCCAAAAGTGTGTATTTATATGTAGTAAATGATCCTGTCATGAACATGGCAAAATTCAAAAAAGAAAAGAAAGAAAGAAACAAACAAAACAAAAAATATATATATATATTTTGCATTAAGAAAATAAATATGTGACATTATTTTCATGACATTTAA